>VXBO01007503.1:294441-433466 GCA_013400135.1 Rhinoptilus africanus | reverse complement strand
TGCTGCGTGCATTGGTGTATAAAAAAAATATTTAAGTATTTGAATCTATTCAGAGGATGTTATTTATTTATTTATATTCAGAGGATTATCTATTTATTAGGATTCACAAAAACATCTTCCTAAATTATGTGACTAATTTAAACCAAGAGTAAACCTGCCATACTCTTTAGGTGCTCTCACACCTAGCCACCTGCACAGCTGATAATTTCAAGTGCCTCCTGTAAATCTGGTCCCCCAATTTCCGTTTCCTGAAGTCGTGCAGGTGCCTGTAAAAGGAAATCTACATATGAAACAGTGGATAAATGCAGTGTTTCATCTATGACGTACCAGATCCAGGCCTCCTTTAAGTGACTGTCACTTTACTGACGTCTCAATGTAAAGATGCTGTTCGGCTTGGCACTGATGCCGGGCTTGCACTCTGGCAGCTGCTCTCTGACGGTGGGGACAGGAGTGAAGGGCAACGTTAGTATTCTTCAGTTAAATTTACACTTCTGATATAAGCAGGGGTTTTTATATCAACTGCCTGCACGTGAATTGGTGTCAGGGTTTTCCACAGTTTTGCTTCACAGAGGTTGTGTCCGGTGGAGCAGCTGAGAGATAAGGAGATTGATGGATGTATGTGTGTTGTTTGGCTGGCTTTTGTGCTTTCAGAAGCAGGGCAACTGTATGTACCAGATTTATATGAGTGAAATTTTTTAACTTTTGGTTTTGATTGCTATTTAAACATGGTTAAATTTCCTGGCAGCTTAGCACCCCAAGGCACAGCCACAGCACTAACGCTGCCTAAATTGACACTTCCTATGTCTTTCCTTATCTTTGCTTAAGGGACAAAATTTTTAGGGTTGCTAACCATGAGAGCAGTTCAGTGTAACGTTTGGGCTTCTTGTTCTCATTTCCTTTTCTTCTCCCATTCCCCCTTTGGTGAGAAGCCCGTGCTACTTGTGTGCCCAGAGTAAGGCTGCCTCTGCAGAGGGAGGGCTGGAAGGGTGGTGCTGCAGGGCCACGGCGGCACCTGGATTTTAGCTGAAGGGGGGAACCGCTTCTGTGACCAACTGAAATACCCTGCGTGGAAACTTTTTCTGCCCAGAAAGCCTTGCTGCCCACAGGGATGAGACTGGCAAGTAGTTAGTAACACAGAGCACTGTTACATATTGCTCTGCGCCTGTGGAATGGAGGCGCACAGATTCAGAGAGCAGCGTTCGTATTGCCTGCCTTCGGTCATTGTATTGATGGCCCGAGTGACCCTTGTAAAGAGAGGTCCTGCTGCCACTCTCCTGTGACCGAGTACCTTCAGCTCATGGAGAAAAGAATAGGCTTCCTAAATTAGAAGCCATAATATTATTCGCAGCAGAATTTAGTCCACCTGTCTCTGGAAGGATGGTTGTAATTCTCTGACTCCACATATGGCCTGAACACGCACCCACTCTCTCACTATATCTGTGTGGATATGTGTCACTACATGTGCTTAGCATGCACAGTACTCATCACTGTCCAGTGCTTTAGTTACAAAGCTAGGCAATTGTTTTGGATCATAATATACTTAATTTATGACCAGGAAGGGAGGACCCAATCTCCCTTTCTTCTTATTGCAAACGTTGCCTATCTGTATGAAACCCAGTAACTTGTATATGACTACATGATAACATGCATTTTCACAGAAGTTCATCTTCTAGGAAAGTCCCAATAAACCTTAGTATCAACAAATGGAGAATCTCCACATTCTCCTTTTGATCGCTGCGCTAATGGTTAGTCACAGGTGATGAAAAGCATTTGCTTTATTTCTCATTGGGATTTGGCGTCAGCTTCCAGATGCTGATTTGTTTTATGTATACCCTTCTTTGCTAGATTAACAAGCTAGTTGACACTCAGTATTTTCTCCCCATGAAAATACTTAGGTGCTGTAATCAGGTCATCTGTCTTTTTTTATTTACATACACGATACAAGTTGAACTATACAAATGTTTCATATTAATGTATTTTCTGCAGTGCTTTAGTCACTTTTGCAGCTGTATTCTGTGATCTGTGGTGGAGTTTTTTCAATTTCTTTCTAAATTGTGGAGACCTTAATCCTATTTTAAGTGGTGATATGTTGCAATGTTAGTATTACCAGTGAAAGTTTAAAAATTAAAGTTTAAAAAACGTTCTGTCTTTGCATACTGTTTATTTCAAAGCTTATATTAGCAGTTATTTCTGTATGAAATTAGATTTTAAGAAATTCTTTTATTGTTGAGTAAAGCCTTATGGGTATGGGCATCTGCTAGCATGACAAATTATTACAACCATCCACGTGTATGCTTTCACACAATTGTAAGGGAAATCTACATAACTTTTAAGTGTCACTGACACTTATGGGTGTCTCTTTCTCCTTGCTTCATTCTTGAAAATCATTTATTTACATGGCTCTAAACTTCACACAAAGAGCTTTTTCAGTAGAGAAGCAGAATGAATGTTTTTACCAAAAGGTTGTCTGGCAAGATCACCAAAGTTGGTCTTGTTACAGGATTCAATTAGCTCTTCCAGGCTGTGTTACCAGTGCTGCCTGTACTGATACCTTCTGCCTGCTCTGTAGCAATGTGGGAAGATGAATGGCCTTTAAGCGATCCCGTCACTGATAAAAGTGATTCAGTATATAAGATTTGTAAACAGAACAAATGAAAAGATGGCTCAACCAATTTATGAGTATTAATTATGAGAGAAAGAATTAACACAATTTCTTAAATAACAATACCCATCTATAGTGCTACAATATGACTATCGGGTATTCTACATTGCTCTTTAAAACCCATGAGTCTTGCAGAAGCCTTCAGCACAGATGAGCCAGTTATTTTCCTTGTATTTGTCATCAGAGCAGCCTCAGTATATGTTAGTTACTGGTGCATAGCATGATGTCAGAGTATTGAATAGTGATAATTTTAATTTGGATTTTCCCATAAGACATGGAGAAGTTGTAACAAAAAGAATCCTCTAATTGTTACTTGGATTTCAGATTTTATGTGTACAGAGAGTTAAGACTCTTGAGTATATTACACTTTGCATAAACATAACATGGTCCATGGAAAAACGAGATGGGACACAATTTGAAAATAAGATGGAGAGATGACAATGGTCATATCCAAATGACATCTGAGAATTAGATAGGTAATTATGTAGATATCCAGGTAGATGGAGATTCATGTGCATTCAGTAGACAAAGTCAGAAAAACTTAGGACTTCTAGCTGATGTATGGTTGATACTTTGTGGTGCTTAAATAGTCATTTCTTGACCCTCGTATAGTCGTTCACCTCTGATTAGAATAGGTGCAACTTTCTTGGGTGATTAGTTGTACTTGGTTACATGGTGTACTTGTCTCACAGTGTTCTAAATGAGAACATGTAGTAGTACTGCAGACTGAGAATTAGAACTGGAGTTATGAAAGCTTCTCATGATGTGTTTAAATATGTTATTTATTGAATTGATTATATCATAAAATGATCCTTAATGTATAGTTTTAAAAGCTGTAACACATTTGTGTAGAAGAGTGTAATTAATTTTAAAAGTCTCCAATGAATATCTCATTTCACTTTACAGCATTTAATTATTAGATTATATAGACAAAAATGGAGCATAAGACTTAAGGCTTGAAATGCAAGGGTAGGAAACTAGTCAAGATACATGGTGATTGAATGGCAGAGGTAAATATCAAATAAGGCTTTGCTCATCGTGCTTGATGGCAGGCATGGAAAAGCCTGCAAATAGGTTTACTATTGAAGAAGAATGCCAGGCTGTCTTTCATGTTTGATTTTCATAAATGCTTTCCTTTGGACTTCCCTCCAAAACCATACAGGAAGGTAATTTCTTTGGCTTACTTCCTTCTTTTTGCACAGAAGTGACGCTCAATCAATTCCCACTGGAAGCTTTCTCAGGGACCACTTTTGTGTCCCCCTGCTGTTGTGGGGCAGTGCGCTGGTATTTCAGTCCCGTGCTCAGTGGCGGTTCTGGATGAATTGCTTGCTGATGTTATACTTGACCAAAGAGGCTGAAAATTGTTGAGCCAAGCTCAGGGCGCATTAGGATTCTTCCAGGTTCCTGAAAAAGTGCACAGCTTTGCAAAGCACTTGAATGCTGTGAGTTGCTGGGGCTTGCCCTTGCCTCTCTCGTTCTTGCTGCGATGAGTCCTGGGTTTTTTCCACCTTACTGTTCTGCCAAAGCTCCTAACTTGTGAACTCGTACCTTGGCGGACGCCAAAAGCAAAAGGAGTCAAATGCTTTTGTGTTGATGAGGTGATGGAAACCAGCTTGACGGGTCCCTCTGTCTCTCCTTGCAGCCCTCTCAGCTGTCAGATGCGGTGATCTCCATGGTAACTCAAACCCCCAGACTCTCGACAGCAGCCTGCGAGGAGCAGCATTCAGCAGCTCAAGGGTCTCACGACCAGGTAAGCCAAAATGAACCACCAAACAAGAGCTTACCTCTGGTACGCAGTTTCCTATCCGTGTGCCTTTCAGGTTTTTCCCTGGTGAAGCCGTGCATGCAGTTAGTTCTTAGGCATATACATGATGATGTACTTCTACTGGTGGTGTCATTGAAGGCTATGGCAGTCCGGCTCTCTCAACCTTTGACAAAAAGTCTACATTTATTCAGTGTTGTCTTTTAAGCTAGGGATTGAAGAGCCACAATGTAGCAAAGCAAAATAGTACTGTATGATTCTTTTAAGCAGCTCTGGTGTGAAGTGATTGCTATGGTAGGAAATAACCCGAAACTACATCAGCGATAAGATCTGTCTTATCACTGTCCGGTCACTAGCGTTAGGCCTGAGCTCTCTTACCCTCCTGGAAAGGACCAGAGACTGTTTCTGTGTTCATATAACATTCATTGGTACGCTGCAGTCTTTTCAAATTGGCGCTGTGCTCTTTTCACACAAGGGCCTTCAAAATTCCTCCTGTGCTAATAACAGCATGTGGGGGGCATGCTGGTTAACATCTTAAGGAGGTACAGAATTCTTCCCTTTTTCGGTCAATTATGGAGAAAACGTCAAGAACAACCAAGATCATTGCCATCTTGGGAAAACAATTCAGGGGCTATACAGCTGTAGTCATTATTCCAGTGTCATTAATGCTGTGAATGAAAGTAGTATCTCTGGTCTTACGCATTTATAAGTGGGGAGGGGGTCATTACTCCTTTTTGTCATAAGGTTTCACTGGCATTTGTATTGAATTATTTCTGTGCCATGAAGACTGGTTTGTTGGTTGGGTTTTTTTAAAGTCCTTGGTTTCCGTGTACTGTTCTCTGGGTATTACCTTTATGTTCTTTCTTGCTACATGGGTCTAATTGGCTGTAATACACTGTCACCATTGTACAAAGCAATCCATGTTACTCTGAATAGCTACTCTGCTACCTTTATTAATCAATCTGAAAACTTTAGTGCCATAACTGCTATCAACAATATTTACTTCTGTATCATTGATGGTATGCTTAGATAATGTTGAGGTAGCACCAGATGATTTTATTGGGGTAATGTAGAACAGTCTTCTTCAGTTATTATTTCCTGTTAACAACTACAATTTTATATCTCCATCTTAATCACATTTGATGATACTGATAATACTTTCTTACTCTGAATGTTGTGTGGCTGTAGGCTGAATGTCGTTGAGAAGTCTGTGTATTTCATCTATGGAGTAACTCGTATTGACCACAATTTGTAACTTTTATCAGATGACTAAACCAAAGGTCTGTGTTTTCCTGATCGTTTCTATAAAATGGGGTTGACTGCCATCAGTTTTATTCGTGTCATTTGCCAGTGAATTTATCCTTTATCAATTTGCTGGTTATTTTGCCTGAGATTAATAGTGGTTTAGAGCTCTATAATTACTGAGATCATACTGCTTACCATCTTCAAATATTATCAGAAAATGCTAGCAGTCTTACTGAGATTCTTTGGTGTTCCAGAATGTATTGAAAATTAGCATCATTGAAATGATACTCTCACAAACACTTTCAGGACTCTAAGGCACAAATTATCTGGGTGTGCTAATTTAAAGTTGTCTTTTAACATTCATTTTGGTTATTAATGGCCTCCTTATCTGTAAAATTGCTTTTTTTCTACTTACAGAGAAGAAAATTTTTGTTGGTATGGGGTTTTTGTGCATAGCGTGTTTGTATTCTTTTAAAGCATGAATCAGAAGTTGGAGGCCCTCTGCTTTCTTGTCTGTTTTCTTTAGCCCAGAATTTCCTATTTAAATTAATTTCTAGCTGAGGGTTGGGGTTTTTTATGTGTAATGTATATTTCATTCTAATTACAGCCTTAGCCCAGAATTAGAGTGTGATTTTATTTTATTATTTTTGTCACAAGTTGCCTTTTTTGGACTGTTTAAAAGTGCCCTTTGGTTCCTGGTGGCAGTAGGGTAGAGAGGGTCCTTCCACATTTTCATCTTTGGTTTCTCCCGAGTGCATAATTTTCCTCTGGTTTACTGGGCCAATGAACTTCCATTCTGATGATTAATTAAACTTTACATATTGAATACACAGGTCCAAAGTATAGTTATCCTTTTGGTATTAGAAAAAGAAAAATTTAGGAGTGCCTGATGTGTTACTACTGTCTGCACGGTATTTCTATCTTACTTCTTTCAGATGGGTGTCCTTTGTAGTACTTTTCATGTTTTACAATTTAAGGAGCAGATCACCTCGCTCTCTGATATGGTTTGGTGGTTTGCTTTACCTCATGTTACCAACAGTTTATCCTCCTGGGATCTGCTAGCATATTATCTCTCTGCATTCGAGATCCTGTGCCCCTGGCTTATCAATAATTCTGAGGGATAACAGTGCCAATAATGTTGAGCATCATCTTCTATTTCTTTTTCCCTTACTCTGCTTAATAACAGGTTTCTCTGAACAGTCAGAAATTACGATTTTAATGTTTTGATTGTGGAGACCTCCCAAACAGTTCAAAGCAATAGCAACTATACAAATCACTTCCTTCTGAACGAGAGTTTACAGCCGCTCTTACCTGCTTTCTTGGTCTCTGATTCTTGCCTCCACTCAGGTGTCCATATGGAAAGTTGAGTTTGTACTACATCTGTTTCTGTAACCTCCCAGTTTCCTTTAGAAGCTTTTTCCCAGCCCTAGTCCACCCTTATCCAGAGAGTAACCACGCATCCATAAGATGAAGCTTATTCCTTAAATATGGCTTGTTTTTGCCATGGTTGTGAGTTGCTGTTCCAAAGGTCAGAACCACTCAACTTTTCACCGAATACATAGCCAGTTATTGATCATCAGTCTTTTTACTTTCTGTCGCTCTCAACATCAGGTAGGTCTCCAGGTTCTCTTTCACGTTCTTCCTTCTGAAATGTGCAGCTGGTCTTAGGCTAGCCAGAGATTTTGTAAGGAGGAATGATAGTACATGCTTTATCACTTTGCCATCTTGTAGTAACACTGGGACTTTCCACTAGAGAATGTCTGTCACCATTCTATAGTGAGGACAGAACCAATACAGGTAGAAAATGTCATGTTTTGAAGAAAGAAGCTCTAAGAAAATTTCATATAACTTGCTAGAAACTCTGATTTTGGAGTTATTAGGAGCATGGTGCAGATCTGCTTGGACGGTTCTGTAATGATTGCTTATCTGAACCAGTATGAAGAAACCCAAAAGCAGAGAAAAACACTAAGATTTTACAAAGTTTGAAATAATTTTTAGTGGATGTTGCCTTATGCCTGGGAATGGACGACAGAAGTTTCTTCTGTCCTATGTTTTACTAGTTTAGTTGCCCAAGCTCAGGCAACAATTTTTACATGGTGAGCGTCAGACCACTTTAGTACTTTCTACTAGGTAGGCATCAAAATAATTTCCTGAGTTATTAGTGGCTTTTGAAAATCACGGACAAAATCGTAGAATCATAGAATCACAGGGTTGGAAGTGACCTCTGGAGATCATCTAGTCCAACCCCCCTGCCAGAGCAGGGCCACCTTAGAGCAGGTTGCACAGGAACGCGTCCAGGCGGGTTTTGAATGTCTCCAGAGACGGAGACTCCACCACCTCCCTGGGCAGCCTGTTCCAGGGCTCTGCCACCCTCAAGGTAAAGAAGTTCCTCCTCATGTTTAGGTGGAACTTCCTATACTCAAGTTTGTGCCCATTCCCTCTTGTCCTGTCCCTGGGCACCACTGAAAAGAGCTCATGTGTGGTATGTTGTATGAATGCATAGAGAATTGTAGTATCTTGGCTAGAAAACCTTAGAGTGTAAAAAGCAAGATGAAACAGAGAGATGAGGCAAAATTAAATGTGAGAATATGGAGAACTGGGGGAGTTCAGTTAGAAACAGCAGGAGTATGCACATGATACCTAGGAAGAAACAGATCACCTTTTACTAGATTGACATTTATTGTATGAATTAGTTATTTTGAATTTAAGAACAAGATGGATAGGATGGAAGTGGAAGATATTCCAAATGTATGAGCTGATACACTGAACAGATTTCTGTTGTTCAAGGAGCTTGGATAGGTGTAGTTTGAGAATGTCACAAATTCAGTGTGATGGTGCAAGTTGTGACTATTTTTGGTGCAAGTGCACAGGCACAGATTGGCATAAGAAAATATTCAGTATTCTTTTTGAAAAATATTTCCAGTATTTTTCAAAAACATTGCAGAAGCGCTCATTTGGTGTGATTGAGAAGGATGTTTCATTATATATGGGTCAGCATTAAAATGGTTGATTTTGATGAAATATGTGTCATCTTTTTACATAAGAACATTGCATTTTATAGAAGGAAAGTAAAAGAAACCATCATCAAAGAGTTGGCTTGCAAGTGCATGAGCTTGAAAAGGATTGGAATATACCTGTGCATACTCGGTCCTTTACAACTTTTACAATTTTTTTACAATTAGTGATTTTTAATGGTTTGGTTTAATTTATTTCGAACTTTATCAATGGTTTGCACAGGCAGGGAGAGAAGCTTTTTGCTAAGAACAGATGCTGTTGGCACTGGATCCCACCAAATCATTTTGTTAGTCAGTTAGATTTGTGAACCAGAAAAATCAATCTACTTTTAAACAATATCATCTATTATATAATTCTTAGTTTTAGTTAATAAACTGTATTGATTCTGATTTCTAAAATTCTTTTTCAAGTATTGTCAACAAATAATATGGCACCTGTGGGCCTAGACATGAACTACTCAGCATTCCTTATTCATAGTGTGTGGCTATTCTTAAAAGTCATACGGCATTGTGTCTGTTCACTGCAAGATAGTAAACTGTTGTCATAATATTTTTAAAAATAGGTGTATTTTAAAATAACATAAAAATAAACATTCTTTAAATTTGCAGCTGTTTCAAGGCTAAAGCAGAGTTTTATTTATATATTCTCTTATACTTCTCTTGCAACTTGGTGAATCACAGTTACCTGAACTCCAGCTTTATTCATGACATATTACTTTATCAGTACTTTTTGACCTTTGAGACAAGTCGGAAGAAAGTATATCTAGCTAGAGCATGAACTTGTTTATTAGGTAACAATTTTTATGCCTTTATATTGTGCTGGAGAGATGAGGAAACTACTATTCTGGGCATGGACAACTTCTGAGATACTTGCTTTGAGCCTTCCTTTTATATGGTAGCATTTTAAACTGCTGCTAGTAGAATAAGATCACTGCTCTTTTTTGGTTTTGTTTTTTTTTTCTTTTTAAAAAATCTTTTTTCTTTAGCACAGCTAAGGTTCCAAGGAAGGTTTTTAGTGATAGTGAAGAGCGGCTTGAGGATGCTATCATTCCAAAATGAGATGGTAAAATGCATTATTCTTTGATTTTTAAACTAGGCTGGTAATTATTTAAGGCATAATTCGGACCTCTTTGGACTGGACTGTGACCATCCTGTACTCTCTGTCCTTTGATTTGTAGAGCACATTAGGATACCACATTCACTGTGCCAGTCACTTGAAAGCACTAGTAATAGATATGCAGAGTGGAGAAAGACAATTTTTTTGCAGTCGTTAATAAGTGTGTATTTATGTTAGCTGGAGTGCCAGATTAAACGAAAGGTGCATACTCTGTGAACATGCCACCCTGCCACAGGGTGGGTGAGAGCAGAGCTCTGAGTTGCCCAAAACTGCTCCTGTGAGTTTGCTCAGCAGAGACTTCACGTGGGCAAATGGTTCTTCTTCATCAGCCTGAAGTCTGCTTAACCTGTCTGGGCAGAAGTGCGGAAATCTGTCCAGGTCAGTGAATTCAGCTTACGCTGCAGCACTCTTGGAAAACTCGGGTATGTCCTTCTATGTGTACCACACAAAGACTGTGTGTGTAGCACATTCCAGGGACATCGTGTCTTCTGCAGACTACCCATAACAAGGGTCTGTGTATGTGCAGTAAATCTGCTGCTTCCCAAACAGAATTAAGACAGTTTTCCTCTGAAGAAGAATAGGATTTTCTGGTTTTTAAAGGCTGGTTCACTTGAAGCTTTTGCTTTAACTGAATTCTTTTGTCATATTTTTCTACAGAAATGGAATTACTACAGGCAGACTAGTTAAACGTACTGTTAGGTATCTGAACGTTTCATGCAGTCATCCCACATAGAAACACGACCCGTAATATAATTATTCTTTCAGTAAGTTGTTTCTCTATAAATTAAGCTTTGGAGGTGTATAGGATCTGTATCACTGTTTGCATATTTGTACGAGCTGTGCCTTCATGAACTGCTTTGATTTAATAGAACACAAATACAATTTATGGGTAATCGTACTATTATGTAGATAGTGCATGATAAAGATTTGTGCCCAATGAAGGCATCAGTTAATTTCAGAAGGATTTACATCTTCAGGCAGGCTGTGAGCATTTTCATGTGGTATCTTACAGTCTAATCTTCACTCTGAATGCTGTAAGTGAAAAGAAATTAAATTATTTTTTTCTCAAAAGTTTACTTATCTATAGTAGCGAGAGTAAAGATGCAGTTCTTCGGTGTGAACTGGTGAGATTTCAGGTATAATTAACCAAAATGGAATTACAGGCACGTCATCACTGATACTACATTTTCACTTATACACCAAGGTCACAGGTTCACAGTTGGCTTTGTAATGGAGTACCTTGGCCCAAGCTTTTCTTTCAGAGGTGTGATTACGCTGACAGAGTAAAGTTGTAATACTAAAGTTGGAAAGTGAAGAATCACCGCAGAAAAAACTGTGGTGATTTAAGCTATTACAGAGCCCAGACGTGAAATGAAAGAGCAACGCACCTGAGTGTCCCTGACTGTTTCAGCGCAAAGTCTGGTTCCAGCCAGCTCTTGCTGAAGTCTGTTAAAACGTACCGGGATGTTTTAGCTTTAAAACAGGCAAAGAGACACCGGGCAGTCTCTTGCTCTCTTTCAGCTGTGAGGGACAGTAAACTCCAGTTAAGGACCAGAGGCAAACAGCTGCAGCGCACCCAGTTTTACATCAGTGCATCCATTTGTGCAGTGTGTCTCAAAACAGTCTTTGTATTGGCTTGGGCAAAGCCCATTCCCTTTGAATAATCCCTGTTGCATTCAGACCTTTACACGTGAGATGGCTTCCCAGGGTTGTAAAGTGCTGTATCGTCTCCTAATAAATGGTTCGGGAGACTGGGCTAATACAGCTATTACCTACTCAGAAAATATACGGGGAAGAGGAAAGACTCTTCCAAACAATGTGTCCATTGTAATAAAACAAGGTGGTATTCTAATTTTTGTTATATCTGAGATGATTAACATTTTTTTATCAGTTACTCTGTGAGCTACAACATAAATTAGCAAGCATCCCAAATCTCTGTAACATGATTGTGTTTATCATCACCTTAAACCAGTTTAAATAAGCTTAGTTCAACTGATACGTGCACAAATGAATTTCCCTTTTATCTAGCCTGCTTCCCGTGCTAATAAACAGAATGATCAATCATAGGAGCCGCCTTCTATAGCATGATTGTATGTCTCTGATCAAAGAAATGTAAAATAATTTCTCTCTAGTCCCTGCATGATTCCCCCCATAATCAAGGGCTCTGGATATAACGATTCACCTTAATTGTTTTTACGTTCCTTGATAGAAAAAAAGAAAAAAAAAGAAAAAAAATGGTTTTTAGTTTGTATGTTTAAAGAATGATTACATTCAACATTGTAAAGCTAATTTTACAAGTATAAGATGTTTTCATCCTCCACAACACAGAAAAGATGCCAGTCTGACTCAGGGAATTGTTCATTAAAAAGAAGGCAGGGATACCATGTTTTGAATAGTTTGTACTGTGGTTATCTATACTCAGCCTTGTTAGTAACAGCTAGTCTGAGATCGCTGGCACCTTTCTTACTGATTCCAGTGAGTCTGAGACTGGCTAGGCATTTTCTTTCTTCATTAAAATATAAGGTGCCAAGCAAAACCTGGGGTTCACTTAACGGAAGATACTAGGAAAAAACCCAACAATTAAAGCTTCCCTTTAGGTTACTGATTGAGAGCCTCCTTAACAGATTAGCTACATCCTGTACCTTATTCCTATATGGAACTGAAACTGGCCTGCAAATGAAATTATACATGTACTTTTATGCTGTACTATTTATACTTGCCCTGGTTTCAGCTGGGATAGAGTTAATTTTCTTCCTAGTAGCTGGTAGAGTGCTGTGGTTCGGATTGAGGATGAGAATAATGTTGATAACACACTGATGTTTTAGTCGTTGCTGAGCAGTGTTTACACTAAGTCAAGGACTTTTCTGCTCCTCACATCGCCCTACCAGCGAGGAGGCTGGGGGTGCACAAGAGGCTGGGACAACTGACCCCAACTGGCCAAAGGGCTATTCCATACCATACGGCATCATGCTCAGTATATAACCTGGGGGGAGTTGGTCAGAGGGGATCGTCCGCTGCTTGGGGAGTGGCTGGGCATGGGTTGGTTGTTTTTCATCTACATCACTTGTCTTTTCTTGGGTTTTATTACTAATAAGTTCAATGTTAAAGACTTGCTTAATATTAGAATATCTTCTTATGCCTGTAGAGAAATTAAATGCAGAAAATATGCTTATTTGTCCTTTGAGCTTTCAAGTTATGAATTTTGTTCCAAAAAAGTTTTGACATTAATAGGTTTTGACATTGAGATGAGTCTTTTCCTCTATATTAAAAATTGAACATCATCATGAAGAAACAATAATTGTTTTACTGTCACAAAAGAAGGGTGTAGTGCACCTCTTTGAATAAACATTGTAATTTGGCCTTAAATGAAACCGTATCTCCTTGTTACTTATGTGATTCTATTCCATGAATACAGGTATTAAATATCTTCGGTAATTTGCTTCAAAATTTGACCTCAAATGTAAATTAATCCCATGTTTTAAAAATATACTGTTTTAGATTTTAGCACAATAACCTCATTTTACACTGCCAGTTTCATGATATTTTTGCACATTCTTTGTTTTTTGAGCCAAAAGTTCAGCTGTGATAAAATATGACTAAGGCTAAACTTGGTATCTGATATGCAAGGAGGTCTTTCCAGCTATGTTTTCCCAAAACATTGCTTCAAACCTTTCCACATTATACGGTATCATTCCAATATTTTTGTTCATTTCCTTCTTTTAAATAATTCTGTCTTTACGTCAAACCATTAATCTTAGTGGGATGATTCTGTTTTAAGCAATGTGAGTTGATAAATCTCTATTTAGTAGTAAACTGGAGAGGCTGTTTTCCCTTTTTATGTATGCATTTGATTTCTCTGTAGATACTGATAGATCTTTGCAAATTATCTGCTCAAGGGTAAGCCCAAATATTTTGAATTCATCCTAATTAGATAATGTTTTGGAGGTCCGTTAATATATACAGTCTTTGCAAGCTCAAAGAGTGAAAATCCTCCCCATAAGTAGAAGTCTAAAATTATGCAAAGATCATTAAAAAAAAAAAAGTAACAAACACAGTATCTATTTTAAATAAAATAACCCAAGGCCAGAGCAGCAAAAGTCAAGACAACAAAGCTATCTGTGGTGACATGGATCTGAAGACTGTGCTCTGTAGCGTGGGGAAGGAGATCAGTAGAAGCATTTGGGTTGAAGAGGTTGAATGGAAGAGGAGGAAAGAATGGTCTGACTCAGCGGGGAGGCTGGAGCCTACGGGTCCTCTGAGTTTCTCCACTCAGTAGATGCTTGGTTAGCTAGTGCAGCCAAAATCCGAAATGAGGGGGAAACTTCCTATCACTGTGAGGTAGATTAAGCCTGTTGTTATTGCCTATTACCAGTTTTGTGGTAGGTATAAATACAAATTTGCCAACTGTTTTCCTTTTTTTTTTTTTCCCCTATAAACTAACCAATATTCTTTCCTTTATATTAACTTTTCCATTGATGTCAATATTTTGAGAATTTACAAAATGTCCTTGCATAGAATTGCCATTTCTCTTGCAGTGCTTATTTCAGTCATTCCCCCAAAGCTTTCATGGTGCCTTATCTCTCAGAGCTCTCTCTTCTTACTGTTGTTGCCTGTCCTGTAATCAGTATCTGTTCTCGCCTTGCATACACTGTTGTGAGTAAGGAGCATCTTAACATTGCTGGAGGTTTTTTGAAGTTTAGCCTTTTTGCATATGTTCTTCTTTTGACTCTTAAATCTCTTTTGGGTTAGGATTTCACAGGAGAGCGAATATTGAGGACTTACTGCTAGGTAATGATCTGCATCATTATATTATGTTTTGCATCCTAAAATTTTGACACAGATTTATTGGAGACAAACGCGATTGCGTTTGTATTGATGTAAACTGTTGTTGCTATGCAGTGGAAGAATTCATGTCCCTTTGAAAGAGAGAGCAAAATAGGAGTGGCCTTGTTATTACAGGGATGGAGGAAAAAAAAATTCTGGTGCTGCAGCACGTTCATTACTACTGGAGTTGATGTGTTGATGAAATATTTTAGGTATATGGTTTTTGCAGTGGCTTTGTCCCAGTTGCTCTAGTTGACCACTAAACTCAGCCCCAGGGGTTGTTTACATAATTTTAATTATACTTTTCAGTAGCTTTAGAGAGAGTTTACACAGCAGATTTTATTCATCAAGTGGTTTCATGGTGTTCTAGAAACTTGCATCATTCTCTTTATTGTAGTTGTTTGTCTTGAGAAGATACCAGAAGCTTGAAACGGGGGATTTAGCTAAAAAATGTGCAAAGACAGCAGATCTCAGTCTCTCTCCTATGAAGGTGTTATACCTTGGAAGGCAGATGCTGAGCTGTTTACCACAGTCAGACGTGATCGCTCTGTTCTAAATTAAATCTACTCGTGATGGTTAGCATGGAGCTAATCAAATCACTTGCACCATTTGATCTGGTCCTGTCACCTTTCATTATCAAAGCTCATTTAAACTGCTTTAAACTAGAACTGAACTGATAAAACAGATAAATTCATGCATCTGTGATCACACTTTCCTACTGTTGTATTTTGTGTTACCTGAGCCTAGCTGATGCATTTTTTAGGGCATAAAAAACCCTAAAACGAATGACAGTTTATTGTATACTGTGTCTTGTTTTCTGAATAGTTCTATTAATTTATCCACTCTTAGTTTTGTTTTGAACAATGCAGAAGAACTTTTCATTACCATGTAGAGTTTTTAAGTAATATAGCACATAAAAATTAACATTCTGCCCTTCGAAATTACCTCCTTTCCTTCTGGATCATAGGCAATATATAAGAAATTATTTGGTCATTGCATTGACTTTTTTCCCCTAGTAGTTTCAATTTAACAGTTGAAAACAACAGTGGTTTCCTTGTGGATGGTGTGTAATCTCACATAATTAATAGGCTTTTTGGTCCAGTGTAGGAATAAAACCAGTCAATGTTATGCTCCCTCCATCCCCATTTGTATTGTACCCGATTGGTACAGTAAATGTGAAATAAACAGGCCTGGGAGCAAAAAGGAACTGGGCTGTCAGTAGAATTCTTATGAACCTCTTATTTCGTATGTATTTTATAAAAGCTATAATTATTAGTTTGGGTTTGCTCATCAGCGGCATTTGATTGTCTATAATCCTCAAGTTTGAATTCTGCTGTTTACGTGTCTGCCATCTGCAAAACCTTTGATCTGGCCACTAAGGACATTAGCCCGCTGAAGGCAAAATAGCCACTGGGACTTGATTCCTGATTGGTTTTGCAGGCATTTTTTAATGCTTTTTCATCTAATTAGTAAACCACTACTTAAATTAGGCCCACCAAGCTGAAATGGAGGTAAAAGGATGTGGTCAAGATTTAAAAACAAGATGTGGTTGCTTACTGTATGCAGTGCAGATGTGACTGGATTTTGCAGCACCCCAGGGCTTGGGGAAGGGATGACAGGGTGCATCTTTTTTCCAAGCCAGGTTAAACAAAAGCTGAAAATTTTCCCCTTGGATCTAGCAGAACAGTTGAAATATTTCCGAATACGTAAAGATTTGGGATAGGGGAGCAACTGAAAAGTGAGTTTCTGTGTGCTGTGCTTAATAGTGCACCATCTTTTGAAATGTTGGAATTGAGTGTTGAACCTTCTGAAATAAACTTACCCCCCTCAGGTTTAAAAGGGTATTTGATTTTATAAAAGGCAAATTATGGCTTCTAATTTGCATGCAGATTCTGGAAAGTAACAGTATAGCTTGTAGCTCAGATGTCTTATATATATGAGTATCTTCCCCAGATACTGAGAACTGGTGCTGTTGCACATGGTAACGAGCGTTTCCTGCATTTTTGACTATTAGCCAGAGTCCATACTGATGAAAGACAGTCAGGTATAACTTGCCCTCCCTGTGCAACAGTCAGATGGTTGAATAAATTTTGCTCAGATACAGCTGTATATCAACAATACTGCAAGAAGAGGTACTGGCGTATTACCCCCGATCTGAGCTAATTTCACTTTGAGACTTCTTCTTATTAGCAATGACGAGCAAGAAAAAAAATCTGGAGGTTGACTTGTGGTTTCCCAAAGTCAATTTTATTCCCATTGACTCTGGGAATAGTATCATGAAAAGTAACATGAAATCCAACGTCCGTAATGCCATTTGTTCCAGTGGCTTTGCAGGCCATACAGCAAGAACCACAAAACCTCACCAGTTGGGGCCACAGTGCTGTCCTCAACCTGCCCAACCGTGGCTGAGCTCCCTGCGGTGGAGTTCTCCCTCTCCGTAAGTGGCCTGCAGCCTCCAGGGGTCACCTGCCAGTGGCATCCAGAACACCCCAGGATTTCTGCTTTTGGCCATCAGGGTTTCAGTAAGGAACAGATTGCAGTGCATGTGAATAAAGTTATTCTATAGTTGGACTCAATCGTCTTAAAGGTCTTTTCCAACCTAAATGATTTCTGTGATTCTATGTACTACTTTTAGGCCCAGCCCTTCTACCTTCTACTGCCTGGATAACCTGGCACAATTGAGTTTGAACTTTCACATATTTTTTATGCTACAAATATTTCCAGATTTAATCATTCACTCTTTTACTGGTAGCACCAAAAAGTGACTGATACTAAACCAAGGCAGATGAGAGTGATTATCATCTTTCTTTTTTTTTGATGTCAGTTATGTAATTAATGCTACTTGGTATAGAGGAAGTCAGGTGTTGATTTCAGCAGATACTGTAAACGTTGCCAAATTTAGTCAACTGTGTCTTGGAAATAGAAAACTGCAAAGTTTCAGCCACCGTAGCGTAAAGATAACCTTCGTTGTGAATACCCCAAACCCTGAGGGGAAATAGGGAAATTCTAAAAGCATAACAAAGAAATGACAAAAGACAAAAATAATCGTGGGAGGTGATGTAAGAGAGAGCGAGCTGCGAAAGTGGAGACATGCGTTTTTTTGCGCACTTACATGTAGACCCCTTCATCCCTCCTCTTCTTCCTCGTAAACTGTGCCTCCCTCAGAGCTGCAAGCGATGAGGTTCTGTAAGTACCTCAGGGTCACTGTCATGCCCCTGCTTCACTTGAGAGCCATAAAGTCTCATCCTTTACTTTAATATCTCCGGTGGGTTTAGTTGAGAGCTTTAACTGCAAGTTCTTTGGGAAAGAGGCTTTGCCTTTGCATCTCCTGTCAGAAGGACTTGCCAAATTGTGCAGTGGTTAAAAAATAACTACTAATACCAATGATGAAAACAAGGGGAGCACAAAAGGCAAGGATGTGTGTTTCTGCAGTTGCTGAAAAATGGGTTATGCTTTTAGCACTTCATTCCCTTCACTAAGAAAGTGCTTCTGCTTTTATTTTGTGGCTTTTTGGAAGATGAACAGAGGGAATATGGAGATAAGCAACTGTAAAGGGAGTTTTTAGTTGTCTTAAGTACATGCACAAATTAGATTTCCCCTCCCCTGCTTCTTCTGGATATCTGCCAATTAATAATTTGAATTAACAGGAAGCCGGAAGGTTGGGAGTGTGATGAAATTCAATCAACCTTGAATTCAAAGTCAGGGTTGGGGTTTTTTTGTCATTGTGTCGATGGTGTATCTTGAAGGGAAATTTTAAAATTAAGATATGTGGAGGTTTATATCCTTGGATAAGGTTTGCATTATCATCTTGGGTTTGTTTGATTTTTTTCTGTAAATTTCGTCCAGCTGATTACCGCAAAACTGATGAGGTGGATGAATCCTAAGTGAACTATTATAAAGCCCACTTACAGTGGGCTGAAAGGAATAAGATGAATTTGTATTTCCCAAGGTTGGGGTGTTGGAATTGAGAAACAAATGTGATCTTGGGGAAACAGTCTTCAGCCTAAACTGCTTAGTTTCTCCCATTATTTTGAATTATAAAACATGCTTTATTAGGGCAATATGAAATTAGGGCGAGCTTGAAATATTTTGTCGTAATTTCAGTGTTGAAATGATGATTTTATTCACAAGCACTTTGTGGTTCCAAATAAATGTAGCAGTTTTCAGTACTACAGGCATTTTTCTTTCTCTGGCATAAAAATGGTTTAGGGATTATACAAGACAAACCATAAGATTTTGTGGCAAAATATTTAATCTCTGGATAATACTGTTTTTCTCCATGGATGCAGGTGGCAGTTACTTAATTTTGGGATAGTTCTGAGCTTTTAAGGCTAGGGGGATTGTGCAGGATATGAAAACAAATATGTGTCTTTTTAATGCATGTTTTTAAGCTAATGTAAACAGACTAACAATTTCTAATTAATTGCTGGATTTACCATGAACTCCATTTACCATCCAACTCACTCGTAAGGGTGCTCAGATTATGTCATGTAAGATGATAGCTAAAGAGAGACTGTAAAATGATAGTGAAATTCTTTCTAAAAAGGGATTTTTCTCTTTAGTAAAGAAAAATAGTTCAGTGTGTGCATAGGCCTCTTAATACATGACACAATTTTTTGTTTTAGTTGAAAGATAGGAGTTCCACCTACATTGCTGCCTCTGTATGGCATTCACACTTGTGCAGAGACGTTTCCAGTGGCAGGACTGGTGCTGCAGTGGAGAGAGCCATGACAGGAGTCTCTTCTGCTGCTGGATGGTACCTCCATTTTCTCATTTGCCCACCAAAGCCACCTTACCTCTGGCTGACCGAAGCTAGCAAAACACGTACCTTTGGATGTAAATCAAGGCCAGAAAACAAATCTGTGGTGGAGCCAGACTTCAGAGCCAGGCATCCTTTTTTATAATCAATTCTTTTTTATCAGTTGCTACTGTTCATATTAAGGTGGCATCTAATGCAGCGCTCAGACATACCATCTGAGGGCTGAGACCAGGGGACCTGGGATGCTGGATCCCCTGTTGCTATGGATCGGAGGCTTGTCACAGCACCTTGTCCTGAACGCAGGGCAGGGGTAGCTCAAGCACAGCCTGCTCGCGCAGGTAGCGAGCTGGGGTTGGGGGGGCCCTGCTAGGGCTGCACACCAGGGTCCTTACCTGCAGACTTCTAGAAGTCCAAAGCAGGTAAGAGCTCAGGAGGAAGAGCGAAACTTTGGAGAGAGACTTGTGTCTCCTGCCATACGGCAAGTTGGCAACATCTAGGGCATATATCTGGGGCACATACTTCATTCTGTCTTTATCCCTGGTCTCTAGCTAAGCCAGCCAAACAAAAATGTGGCTACAGTTCCAATAATAGTTTATTGCCATCTTTACAGGCACAATTCAGCTATTTTAGAGAGGCATTTCTTGTTTGTTTTGTTCACAGACATTCATTTTCCTTAGTTTTGAGGTCAGAGATATTAATCTCTCTCTGACTGTATTGAGTACCAGACTTGCTTTTAAAACTGAATAGAGTTTTGAACACAAAGTAGGAAAATATCAATTCTCTGTCAAAGTACAGATGAAGGACTTCAGTACTGGAAGGTGTAATTTGAACTTCAGGCACCCAGAGCAGAGTTTTCCCAGAAGACCTTAATGGAGAGAGAAAACAAAGTTCCTTGGTGAATTTTGCTGTAACACTGCTAAAATTATGAAGTTGTTCCAAGTGTGAGGAAAAAGTCTCATTGTGTCCTTTATGTTGTGTGTCCTGTGGCCTTATGCATACTGTCACTTTTTCATTATATTTGCAGCTCCATGAAATGTTTCTCATCTTCTATATATAAACCAATGTGCCATTCATTATCATCATCATCATCAACAACAACCTTTGTTTAAGTTGATGTGCGCAGAACTGGAGCAGAACAGGAAGTCCGGTCTAGCAAGTGCCTGGAATAGCTGTCACACGAAAGTTGTTATATGCTGTCTTAGTTGCAAGTCCAAGTCCACAAGCCTTTTCTGTCATGTGTCAACCCTTCGTTGATGTATACTTTGGTTTCGGTTATGGCCCAGAACTACATAGTAATGAGCCAAAAAGGGCAGTTGAAACACCAGGGACACTTTTCAAATTCTTCCCGTAACTAATATTTTTGCGCAAATAAACAGTCATCTCTAGTTTTGTACAACAGGCTCCACCTTCTCTGTGGTCTCCAGAACTACAGTCGCTCTTTGCTATGCTTTAGGGTCTCAGTAGTGGGGAAGGAGCCTTCAGAGGCTGTAAACGTCTTGGACACATTAAAATTGTTGGTTTATTGCACGGACTATCACCATTTATGGCCATTTACGTGAATCGCTGTATAGGTGATAAATTACCCATTTTGTTAAGCAGCAAACTATATGGATAACTGATTATCCCCAGAAAGGAATGTAATTTGTGGCATGTTTTCTGTTGGGTTTCCCAGAGGTAGTTGGTTGTTATGCTTCAGTCATATAGTTTCAATAATGGTGAGGTCAAAATATCTGAATCTGGATGTTTTTTCTTACTAGTTCCAAGACTATGTGAAGACAACCTCAAGGGATTTTTTTGGAAGAGGTTATTCAGCAATACTGAATGTCAGTAGTATCTCCAATATAGTTTTAGAAATGGGTAATATTGCTGAGTGTTTGCTGTCAAAATATGGAACTGAGGTCAAAAGTACCAATCAACTTCTGAATGCAAATGGCTTGTCAGATTTCCCTTTGGAAGCAGCAGATAACTAGAATGAACTGAAACTGCGGGCAGTATATTTTCTATGACACAAATTGAACGCCTGCCAATGACAAATGCTAAGGTACATTGTGAAAATAAAATGATGCAGTGCTAGCTGAAGTGCATGACATAACTATGAATAGATGTACCCGTGTGCACAACACAGCTCCTACCTTTCTTTGCTTGGAGAGAACAGTTTTCACATGTACCAAGGTCACCAGAGTGTTTGTATCCTGAGAAGTTCATGTCATGCATGAAAGTACATAAAGACCATCTGGATACTGTAAAAATAGCCTGTCCTGACTAGATGATTTGTGTGGTGGCCAAGGCCCAATATGCTCATTCAGGAAATCGCAAAACAATGTCAAGCTTGTTGGGAAATAACCAAGCTCCTTTTCATCCTTGGGAATGGCCTGGTATCTCATGGACTGAAATCCACAAGAAGACTTTGGGCCACACGGTTTCTGAATGCCTTGAAGGAGTCCATGTGAACTGAAGTGTTCCAGTGCAGGCAGCGGATATGTTAACATTCTTCTTAATATTTTAAGATTTCAGGTTTGCTATTTCTGAAACAGGTTGAGAGCGATAGTAGAACTTGACTCACATCTGAAGAATTTAAAGAAAAATTTTAAACTTTTATGTTTTTAAAGTTTTCAAATTAAGTTGTATCAAATTTGACATACAAGTTCCTACGTTCTGCCATGTGCCAGTCAACTTTATTCAGCCATCTTTTAAATGATTTATGTTATGATCTCATGTGAATATGGTTTATAAAGCAAGACTGAATTTTTTTAATTGACCTACAGTAGTGCAGGACATACAACTTAAATCTAGGTAACTTACTTTTTTTTTTTTTAAAGCCCAGTCTAGAAAGAATTATTCTAAACCAACAGAAGTAGCCATTAGCAGTGAAACTCAGTTGCAGACTCCATGCAGGAGAAGAAATAGAGATATTAATGACTAGTTTTCTGACAAGCATTTCTGTGTCACAGGTGACACACTAGCAGCTTTTGAGCACAATTTTAATGAGGTATCGTACCTGAATGGCTTCTGTTGAAGATCTTAACCTGAACACTGTAACCTGTGACAAGTCTGTCTCCCAGTTTTTATTGTTGATGTATATGCTAGATAAAGCTATTGAGCTTCTCCAGCCACGTCAGGCAGTCCAGGCATTACTTTAGGTGCTGTCAGGAAGCTATTAAGGATGCTATTAAGAGAATACTTGTAGACCACCTCCCTGATCTGGTTTGTTTAACACTGAGCATCTAATTATCTCAATACATTTGTGGCTTCAAAACTGCCATTTTATACTCATGTGAAGGACCTGGATGCTGTTCTATTAAATAGTGAATCCTCTAATGGCTCGTTCTGTCTCTTATTTATATTACCTACCGGAAGAGTGGTGTGTGCAGGTAAGAAAGTCTGACACGCCACATTGAGTAAAAGCTAACTACATCTGTATTATCTTTCATACTTGTGGCTGAACTTGAGCTGAAATTGGAGATTCAACAGGTCCACGCTGTTGCCTGCAGTAGCAAATTTTGCCTGTAAACTGTTCCCTGCCATGGCCACCCAAGCCATGGTCAGCCAGTTAGCTTACCCCAGATTCAGCCAAAATTTCAGCTGACATATTGAAAATAGGAGCAGCTGGCGACTTTAGACTTTAAAGGGAGTTTGATTACTGAATTAACACAAGATTTGAGATGTATTTGCAGCACTTTGGTCTCCTGTGTGCTTTTTTATATTATAATTGTATAAAGAGGAATGATAACACTTCTTTCAAATGTGGAAGAAGAACATAGGAGATATATAATTGGTACCATGAGGAACTTCTTTCCTATTTTTCCAGAGGTGCAAGATTATTTAGTGTACAAGTCTGTATTCTTTCTTCATGCAAATAGTTTGAACTTGTATCTGAATGAAGACACAGTCTTCAGAATAAGTGTATTCACATCTAATATTAGTAGTATTTCTGATGCTGTCTTGGGAATATCTACTTACAATATAGTTTTCCATTCTTCTGTGTGTAATCCCTTACTTCTGAAGGTGGCCTCCTGCTTATACCTAAAGAATATGCATTATTTGTTAGAGTGAGTCCAGAGGAGGAACCATGAAGATGATCAGAGGGCAGGAGCACCTCTCCTATGAGGACAGGCTGAGAGTTGGGGTGGTTCAGTCTGGAGAAGAGAAGGCTCCAGGGAGAAGTTATAGCAGCCTTCCAGTACCTAAAGGAGGCCTACAGGAAAGATGAGGACAGACTTTTTATCAGGTAGTGGGGTGACAGGACAAGGGCTAACAGTTTTAAACTGAAAGAGAGTAGATTTACATATTCGGAAGAAATTCTTTACTGTGAGGGTGGTGAGACACTGGAACAGGTTGCCCAGAGAAGCTGTGGATGCCCCATCCCTGGAAGTGTTCAAGGCCAGGCTGGATGGGGCTTTGTGCAGCCTGGTCTAGTGGGAGGTGTCTCTGCCCATGGCAGGGGGGTTGGAACTAGGTGATCTTAAAGGTCTCTTCCAACTGAAACCATTCTATGATTCTGTGATTTCTTGAAATGATGAAAATGTCATTTTACGTTAGAGGTATAGTTACAGGCACCAATTTCACTACTATGAAGCCCATTTATTCCACTTGCTGAATTCATGTCTTTTTTGATGTGTGATCTTGTGGGGAGGGGGGAATTAAGGTTGGGGTTTTTCCGGGATTTTTGAGCACCATTGAGTGGTTTCAGTGGAGCATGTGGTGTGGGTGTTTCAGGAGTTGTGAAATCTTTGGAATATAGACTTGAGGCAGAAGTAGTTGTGCAACTTTTCTGTTTTACAGCCTCACCTGTAATCAAAGTAAATGGTGTTTCCTAAATGCTATTAGAGTGTGAAATTAAACAGCAAGGAATTAAATAGGAAACCATTTCTTTGCTCTCAGATTGCAGCCTTGCTTCAGCTAGCACTCTTGCCCATCATGACTCTCACTAGGCTGCTTCCCAGAACTTGGCAGCCTCTTTCTTCACTGTGCATGCGTCGTTGCCCTTTCATTGAAGCTTTTCTTCTACGCCTCCAGATACATGTTTCAGTATTAAAAAGTGACTCCCAAGAAGATGGAAAAGCCCTTTTTACAAGGAGTCACAGAATCACAGAATGACAGGGGTTGGAAGGGACCTCAGTAGATCATCTAGTCCAACCCCCTGCCAGAGCAGGGCCACCTTAGAGCAGGTTGCACAGGAACCCATCCAGGCGGGTTTGGAATGTCTCCAGAGACGGAGACTCCACCACCTCCCTGGGCAGCCTGTTCCAGTGCTCTGCCACCCTCAAGGTAAAGAAGTTCCTCCTCATGTTGAGATGGAATTTCCTATGTTCAAGAAAGGCCACTGGCCTTCTTTGCCACAAGGGCACATTGCTGGCTCATGGTCATCCTGTTGTCCACCAGGACTCCCAGGTCTCTTTCCACAGAGCTGCTCTCCAGTTTCTACGGTAATTTTTGTGTTATACGGTTCTGCAGCCTCTGGATTGGTGATTATAGACATCATGTGTAAATGATTTATACCTTCAGCTTCATCTCACAGGCATTCTAGTAATTTGGTTTTAAATGACTATGAGCACAAAATTTTAATAAAAGTAATCAAAAAGGATCCCTATAAAAAATTTAAATAGAAGTTGTGCATTTCACTGTAGATAAACCAATTGCCCCGGTTTTAAAATAAAGCTGCTGGAAAAGGGTATTTATTTAGAAAAGTGATTATAAGAACTAATGTAATGAGACATGCTATTATTCTCTCACTGGTTAGCTCAAAGTAAAACAATTTCAAGGTTTTCATTTAACATTAATAGATAGCCATTGTATCTTAGTTACTACATTTCTTATAGAATATTTTACAAATGTTAGTAATTGTGGAAGATTTGCACATAGGTCTGGACTTAAAGCAGATAAAAAGTAAAATTTCTTTACAAAATATCTTTGATATTATTTTTTTCCTTTTCTTAAAGAGAACGAAACAATATTATTGTATCAGGTAACAGTGATGCATTAGTATGAAATACAAAATTGGTCAGATGTTTTCCTCTCTTTAAGCTTTCTTCCAAGCTTTGATGGGAAGGGGAATTATCCATTTTGTGGTAGAAAAAATGTTTTGGACCTGGGGGCTTCTAAGCATTCTTAAACATCAGGTTACATTTTCCGGCATCTATTAATAAAGGAGAGAAAGGAATAATTTTTTACTTCATTGTGAAAGTCTTATGAGTAAATCTTTGCTTCCTTTGCAGTATGGTTTAGAATATTCCTTTTCTCAAGCTCCAGAGCAGCTCTGTACAAGATGATAGTGAATAAAAATCTATGTGATGGGTTTTCACTGACACATTATATTTGATAGCCTTTTGTCTAGTTTATAGTACCAAAATATTGCTCAGTGACAGTCAAAAAGACTTAAAAATGTACCTCCTTAAACCCCAACATTTTAGAAGTGGCATTGATAAGAAAAAGTTTTGTTGCATTTCTGTCTTTGTATCCAGTCCCCAGGAATGAGCGTGCATTGAACAGTGTGTGTTTGTATGCATTTCTGATGTTCAAAGGAGTTGGTTAAATATTAGCAGTTTACTAAATATTAGCTGAAAGTTTCTGCAATTTTCAAATTAAATTTTGCCAAATTAAAATATGGTTCCTTATAAGCACACAACTAGGCTATTTAAGCTTCTTCTTAAATGAGAAAAAACAAGTGGGAGAGGAAAAAAAATCATCTACTTTATCTTGAAAAATGTGATACTTTTAAAAATATTTTTTTAGTAATTCCATAAACTTATAAGATAAACCTTATAATTGAATGCTTCAGGGGAAATCATTGACTCATAAAAATAATAAAAGTAAGATTGTTAATAAATACCGCTACAGGGCATTAAATATCTCAAGGTCTAAACGTGCAGGAATAAACTACTGATAAATAAATAGTATGAAGGACTGCAGAGAGATTTCAAAATCAGTGTAATATTTTGACTATAATTCTTTTTCCTCTGAAATACCTGTTGGGAAGAAAGAGTATTCTCTGCTTTCTTGAGAGAGTGGATGAGCAGAACTGCTTGTGTAAGTGGAGCCAACCCAGTGATCCATCAGCCTTTCCCTGTCCCGTCCCTCACCCTTTCTTCTACATCAGCACCTGTCTGCTTGCCCTTGTGTAAAAAGACTCTGAGCTCCTGTCACCTGAGAGTGAAGCAAAGTTAATGCGAGGAAAATACTTTGATAATTCAATTGCAGCCCTCTAACAAACCTGTGCAGAGCATACACAAGTAGTATTTTCAGGAAGTTTTATTTTAGTCAAATTTGTGTGGATTTTCACTGTGACAGAAAAGGCACTTTGCCGTGAGAGCAACCTCTCTGCCAAATGTCAAGTCCCTGCTCCAAAGTGTGGAAGCACTAGAGATTCTCTCTGAAACAGCTGTATAAATATCTGCAAAACTGTGTTTTCCCCACCTTCACTCTGAAACGACTGAACTATTTTTGCTTATGCCTTCCAGAAAAAATTTTGCCTGAGGCAAGCACTCACCGTCAAGCTTTACAGTCCAAATAGTTAAAATGGAGTCAAATTACAAGTGATAATATAAGCTTATAATGTGTCAAACTTAAATATAGGTGTTGATGTCTGCTCCTTGCGTAATACTACAAAGACTCTTGAATTTCTGTAGAAATAAGAAGAGACCAAAGTTATCTTCCGTTAATAAGAAAATGTGAAACATATGTAAAAAATAGTGGTGAAGAGTGAAAAAATTAATGAAAATTCATCGTTGAGGAAGCAATACACAAATGCTCGTACTTACTATGCATATTTTTTATTGATGCTGAAAAAATTGTAAAATAGGTCATTCATGATTCAGCTGTAAGATAGCTGCAGTAAGCAAGGGATCATCAATTGGGGTTACAGATCTGTTTCTTTCCCCTGTCCTTCTGGCTTCTGAGTCTCACATTCTTTGCTCCACAGAGTTTTTGTTTCAGCAACCTGTAACCAGGTGTCAAGTGTGCTCTCCTGGGAGCTGGAAAATGCAGGTTTGAACCTGCTAATTCTTACGTGAATACTTTAACCTTAAGTCTCTTAAATCTCTTACACCACTTCCACTGCCACCTTTCTCCTATTTTTTTTTTTTCAAATGAAAATACTGAGTCAGTTCTCTACAGCCAAAATATAAATTGGAGCATAGATTTTGAGGGGAAATTTGAAGCAATGAATCCCAGTCTCAGACAAGTGTCTAATCCGTGGCTGCAGGAAAACACATAAATCTTTGAAACAGGCACATAACTTTCCCCATTCCTTGTAGAGGGAATTTCATAGCTAGCCTTTGAGAATGATGTTCCAGGAGCTGGATGACTAAAATACTCACATGGTTACAGTATCCTTAGAAAATCCAGTAGGCATGACAGTATGGAGTGTTACCCCATCTACCTTCCTGCATGTATTTTCCAAATAAAAATTCTTTTTCCGAATAAAATTAGTAAAGAGGACAATTAACACCGATACTGATGTTCATTTTAAAGCCATATGGAGATTTTGCATCTTTATAACACTAGTTTAATTTCTTGTTGCGTGAACTAGAAAAAACAAATAGTCTTGGTTTTTTTGAGTGGGTCAGTCAGTCAAGGGAAGGGATTGTCCCCCTCTATATGGCTAAGAGCTAAATGTTGGAGGTAGAAATACACAGCAGTGAATACCCTGAATCTGTGTATTTATTTTTCTGTTGTTCTTTGTGCTATCTTATATAATCTTTGTCCTTGCAGGATTTAACATTGACATTCTCTTAGGATTATTCAAGAGGAAACATTAAGTATTTATAGCCATAGTTAATATATTTATAAATAGTTTATAATAAGATCTGCCATAATAAAAGTTTGCAGTAGTTTCCATTATAATTCTTTGTTTTCACATAGTCTAAAATTTACAAAATACTTGTTTTCGGGGGTGAAGTTTTCCATGTTGTGAGTCTGAAGAGTATTTTTTCCTCCTTAACTCACAGTATAATCCTTTCAACTATTTTGGAATTATAGGCGAATGGGAAAAATACTTTTTCTCTTTATACAATAATAATAACAATAAAAATAAAGAAAATCCTCAGCTACACTTTTAACAATACTACAGGGAAAACAAGTTAAGGTTGAAATATGTGGTAAGATCTACTGTCTTTGCTTGCTCTGAGGGAAAAATTAAAAATAAAGTCATAAATGACGGAAAAATAACATCGAACTGTTCCCAGTAACATCTGCTAAGCTTATTAGCAGAAACTAATAAAAACCCACCCCCTAATGACGTCGCTGCACATTCCCTTTGCCTGAGGCCATCCAGATGGGAACTCTCCGGGCTGCTGTGGCTCCCGACTGGTCTCCAGACCTTCGCAGATCCATAACGTGGCTCTTGCTCACTGGGAAGCTATGCGGCTCCAACTTGTGAGGGGTCAGGGATGCGCCTGTCCTCTTCCTGTGTGAGGTGAGCAACGCTGGTGCTTCTCCTGTCCACTGCTGCCTGCGTGAGGCCGGGCTGCACAGCTTAAAAAATGTGGCCTTTTAGCCCGGGGCAGACTCCTCTTGTTTTCTATCATCATTGTAGGTAGACCTTTGCTAAGTCCAAGGGTTGATTTTGTCACAGAAGTTATAGGTGTTGTCATGAGACAGTAGTAGCCGAATGGCTTTCACATTTTGTCTTTATCTAACTGCACCTGTGTCACGCCATCCTAAAAGAGACTGAAATAGCATGAAGTCCAAATGTACACGTAACTGAAACACAGGTTTTACTGAATACCTGGGCCTTGTGGGAGAGGAGTAGCACACAACTCTACAGGTATGTGGACAAACAGGTCCTTCTGCATGGCGTGGGTTCTGTGTTTGTGTTGCTGCCCTTGCCTGGAGAGCGTTTCCTGCGCCCCGCAGCTCCGGGGCAAAGGAGCAAAGTATGAGATGACGGGTGTGAAAAGACCTCAAACCACTTTATGCTTCCTGCAGGTCACCTCCCTGGTCTCACAGTATCTATGCCACAGCCCTGCCATGCCTGTCCATAACACGTTGGGTAGTGGAGTCACCTACTGCTGTAGCTGGCACAAATACCATTGCAACCAGTAAGGCGATAGTGGTGTGGTTTTTAAAATGAAGGTTCACCCTCGGGGTGGTGTAGGAAGTAGTTTATGTAAGGAGCATGGTAAAAGCCACATGTGGATGTTTTATCCTTATCTCTCTCTTAAAAATTAAGGCACAGAAGCAAGACACAACCTGATTCTGCAGTCTAATTAAAGCACTCATATGTGTGGGGAAAAATCAGGATTTTGGCCGCTAATACCAGATTTGCACCGTTTTAAACAACAAAGTTGCAGGAAATAATAAAAAAAGCCTTGTTCGGATATTCCATCTTTCAGGCAAGGCCTTCAGGCTGTTTCTCGCGTGTCCTTCCAGGCCCATTGCTCTTGCCTTCCTTGCTATGGTGTTGCCTCCTGTAAAATGGACATCACGCCTGCTAATGCCGCTGCCCACGCAGTGTGTGGCTCAGGGCCTTATGGAGGTTTCTGGGAGTTCCTTTTCTGTCCCAGCCACATGGTTTCATCGCAGAGGCAAATGTTTTAACTACTGGACCTTGGCCTGTCTCATCACAGTTGGGTGTCTGCCTATGTCCATTCTTACGGGCAAGCTTGGGACTCAGCTTGTGTTGACATTTTAGTGGATCTTTACTGTTAGGTATCAGAGGAATTGTCCACAGGTAAAAAATAAACTGTGCTTTATTCTAAGTATTTGGAGGAATGTTAATTCTAAAGGTTGAGCTGTGTTATTTTAGTCATGTCTGCAGCTGCAGGAAGAAAATGAAACAGGTACAACCAGTTCTGGTAGGAACTCATCCCATCACGTTCCTTTCACTTCACTCCTCTGTGAATGTGAAACACGGATGAAAAATGTAAATGCTAAGGTTTGCTTCTTTTGGTTCTGTTGAAGTTTTAGTAAAAATCCAGGTAAATTAAGCAAAAAGTGAAATTTGAGGTAGTGTTAATACACTGTTCCTCTTGCCAAAAATCAAGAAAAGCAAATATTGATAGAATAATTGTGCCATCTTTTTAAAGTTGCAGTCCTCCTTAACTGTTTGAGCGTGTGGCACTACTTGTAAGATTTAAAACACATTTTTTTGTTGCATTATGTACGTGGAAGTGCACGCACTCACAGAGAAGTAACTGCACAATCAGTTGATCGTGCATTTTGGCCTAATTGATTTGAAATGAGTGGACGCATGCTATTGTCCCCTAGTTTGTCCTAATTGCCATTTTGTGCTCACGTAAGAAAGAACATTGTGGTTCTGTGTAGTGTCAGCATTCCCAGTTGACTTCAGTTGTTCCAAGAGTGATGAGGTATCTTGAGTCTCAAACTAAATCAAATTGTGTGTTTTGATTTCTCAAGCTTCTGTAATTCCTTCTTTTTTTATTTTAAAACAATTGATTTCATTTTGAAATCAATTTTATTTGCAAACTCGATAACTACTGTCAACCATTACTCTCCCATCTATCGTAATTTTGGCTTCCTGGAGCTTACCATACAATATATTAGTGTAAACATTATTTTTGTTTATTTTTTTAAAAAAAAAGAAGAAAAATTAATTGAAGTTGCCTCTTCTTAGAACTAAGCTATAGAAGATGTATAACACAATTGCACTAATTAAGAAGAGCGGTTGGTTTTGTTTGCCTTTTTTTTCCCCCCCCCTTAGCAAAGTGCCTAAAAGGAAAGATCAATACAGGAAAACCCATTTCACTCTTCATGAAAAGGGAGTTGGAAAAGATCCACTTGAACTCTTAGAACTGAAATGCTGGAGGCTGATGTAATTAAGTAAACCAGCTGAGAACTGAAAAATAACCTGATCAAACTAAGAGATTATAAAAATGAAAGAGCTGATGCAGAGTTCTGCATCTTTCGATAGAGGAAGTAGAATTTGCTGGGAATTTAGTGATGAAAGGCTTGTCTTTTATTGGCAATTAGTTATTTTGCGCTGGAAATTGTTAATTAATTGAAAATTGTTTGAATAGCACTTAGAAATTGCTGGAATATCTCTTGTTGCCTTTTTTTTTTTTAGATAAATAGATGTGGGTTTAATGGCTTTTCAGTTTGAAATGTAATTTATAATTCAAAGAAAAGTAGTATTCATGTGGAAATAATACTTTCTGCAATGATGTCCACCGAAGTGTTTATTTGGCCAAGTTATTTCTATTAATATTTTTATATTAGGTTTGATTTATTTTTTAAAATGTTTTTATATTTTACTGGGTGATGTATTATTTTGTTAACATTTTTTCCAGGACAGGACAACCATTTTGATAATTTATTGCAGATTTTTAAAAGGATAAATACAGTAGCCACAGTATGCCTTAAAGAGAGAGAGATTCAGCTGTACAAAAGCATGTCTTTATAGGTACTGCATAGTAAACTGACCTTCTCCCTGAACGAAGTTTTTATTTTATTTAAATGAAAGCTCCATTTTTGTCAGATTTACCCACACAGCATTTGATTCATCAAGAGTGACCTCTTCAAGACAGAATTGCAGGTTCATTGATCACTGCCACATGTCTATAGTTATCATGCGTTCTGCTTCCTCTTTCTTCAATTGGATACAGATTTTGAATGCTGATAAGCCTGAGTTCAGTGATTAGTTGTATGAGATACCCTAACATGCCAGGATCCAAGCTAGACCTTTTTTATATCTGTGCCATTTTTCCTGAAGCTCTCAGATACAGATGCAGTTGTTACCTCTTTTCGTCAGACTGTGGTCTTAGAGGCAGCAGTGAGAATGGGGATGAGCTGAGGCTCCCTGGCTTTGGTTTGGTTTAGTGTGGCCTTTTAAAAATAAGCAGAAGGTCAGCGTAAATAAACAGACTTAAAAACAAAACCAAAACCAGAAGAGCCGGCCTTAACATTTGGTAATGCAAGTTTTCTGACAAGCCTGTTGCTTTTTCTCTTTGAGGTCCCTGTCCTTATTGAGCTGCTATAAATGTCGGTGACAGAGCTTTAAGTGAGACAGCACATACTGTACAGTGCAATAACCATTCTCAAAGGAGATTACCCTGTTCCACTGAACCTCAGCTTCCATTTTCCCAGAACAACAAATTTGTTACTGTGTTTGCAGAGAAAACTTCAAAATATTAACAGTGTAAGTGATGCAGAGACATCTGTGAGCATCTGTAAAGAGCCTAGGACAGTAGCTCTGAGAGGTTTCAATTGTCTCATTTTTGTTGTTAAATACTTTAGATGACATATGCTGCTCATTTAGAGAATGAGGATAGTTAACTATTTGCCTGCTAAGAAAAGCCAAGGAGATACGGTGCAGGTCTTATTGTGAGCACATCTTGATTTACTTTCTTAAATGTATGATCTCTAGAAGGGACAACTGTTCATATTTTAGGTTTGGTTGTTTTAGAGGAAGGAGTCAAGTTCAAGCCTTAGAAGGAGGAGTCTGGAAGTCACGCACGCACAAGCTGCAGTTTGAACTAGGCTAGCTGTTATTTTGGTGACTGGCAAAGGTGGAGTTTGGAAACAACCATCCTGCATGTTCCTTACCTCCGTAATCAGGAGGAATGCAATGGTCTCATTCCCTTGTCAGGATGCTTGTAAAGAAGAGATGTTCTACTCTTTAGCTTCATGAAATGGCAGGAGAGGCTGCAAGGGGGGAGGGGGCCGAGTTTGCTCTTTTCCTCTACAGAAGTTCAGTTTTGGTATTTTGGGAAAGAAGCATACTGGAATTCCTCCTCAAGAAGAGGCAGCTGCGCTAAAAGCCAAGACTGAGGAATGCAATGGTGTGGGCCAAGCAGAGCTCGTTAGCATTTGGGGAAGAGCTGCTGGCTGCTGACTCTGTTCTGGCTCTATGGTAAGACACAGCCTAGAAACACAGAAGTGTAGGGCTCATTGAAAGTTTCTGATGAAAGTATTTTCCAACAGAAAATACTGAGATTGACTGATGTGAGTCGTTTTGTGAGAAGTGGCTTCTAGCTTTGGGAAATGTTGTTTTTTATTAAACTACAGAGCATATGCAAAACAGTAACACATTGATGTAGCTATGCTGTCACGGTGCCTTCCTCAAGTCTATTTTAGTTCTCGTGTTCACATTCAATTCTCTGTGTTGGGGACACTGTAGTGAGTGCTGAGAGATGCGGCTTGCTGCATTGAGACATTTTGGACGAGAAAATAGGAGCACAAGTACGTGACCTCCAGTTCCATGTGGCAGGGCATCGATTTGATAACATTAAATATTTGAACTTTATGGAATGTTTTCATCTTTGTGAAACCTCTCATTTTTGCCTTTTTTTCCCCTCAAAACAAATACACAAATTCTCTTCACCCCTCATCATTTTAATGACAGTCTTGTTGGCATTAAAACTTTGGTTGGGACATTTTGGCCTAGCCTTGTCAAATAAGTAGGTGAATGGTGCAACTGCTCCAGGAGATAAATGAAAATTTGTGGGTTTGGAGTTATTTTTTGAGGGGGGGGGTGTGTGTGTTTATTTAACAGTAATGACCCTCGAAAAGTCCTCCCAAGAAGCTCACAACTGCTCAGCACCCAGGTAAAGCTGGAGCGTGCAGATTTCTTCAGGGGGTAAGACGAGGGCCAGCCTAGCTGGCTGATGAATTTCTGTTGGCAGGACTGGATGCAGAAATGGGAAATGCTCGGCTTCCTATTTAAGTTTCGGGTTTAGTTTAGGTGTTTTCCCTAAATGTCTGGCCTGTTTCCGCCTTCCTGACAAGAAGATTGGGCTGGCAACTCCCAGTCCCTGTGGATGGCAATGCTCCTTCCAGTAGCAAATGTAAATTCCTTTCCTGAAATAGCCTCAGCCGTCCCCTGCTGTGGGGTTACCCTGGAGGTCAGGACACTGCCCTGGAGGACCCTGTGAGCATGATTAAAAGAGAGGCAGAGGCGTTGTGTCTTTAGATGCTATTTCAACATTGGAAAATTTACTTTCCCGTGATTCTTCAGCCAGATGTCACTTATTTGTGACAACAGTGCTAAAATAAGCCAGAATAAGAGCAAAGAGCAAGGGGATGGCATGTAAATAAACTGTTCTTGGTTGGTCTGACTAGCGCTGTGCTGAACCGTAGCTATATGGAGGAGGCCGCCTTCTCCAGAGCTACTTGCACGGCCCATTAGCAAGATTCCCAGTGCTTCAGGAAGGTTTAATCCGAGAACATCCTCTGGTATGTCAGTGCACAGAGCCAAATCAGGTCCGGTGGTGTACTCCAGGAGATAAGCTGCCCTGGTTGCCCCGAGCGCAGGGGAGTGTGCTGCAGGGTTAGCTTTGCTGGAGCCAAGCTCAACTGCAGCTGAACGGCTTAGTGCAGCCCTACACGCACAATGGTGGCGTCTGAGCTAATAACCCAGCTTTTTACCGCTGTATGGGAAGCATTTCTGTCAGCCTATCCCAGCAGAACTGAGAGCCAAATGTTTATTTAAAATAAGTGTTAAATTTAGTCTTGCATGGTCTTGTCAACCCATACACCTGGGGAGGGTTGAATGTTTAGGTTGAATTATGCTTTGGGAAGGCTTAGTGCACTCTGCTCATGTGTTTGGACATTCTCAAATATCTGCAGGATCACCACCCAAATTCTTAAGGCAAGATTGAAGTAAATAGAACTTTCCGTTATGTGTAATTGGGTACGGGAAAAAGTGTTGCAAGTAAAGAAAGCTCAAACACATGTTTGAATGCTTTTAGTAAATCCTCTTGACATTGTGAAGAATTAAGATGTTATTGCTGTTTTAAATGTGAAATGTCTCCAAAGGCACATCAGTATTGTTTATAAGCTATAATTTATTTCTTTTAAAAAAGCTATTAATCTAGGTAATACCGATCTCCAGTAACAAAAGAAGACCATCAATTAGCAGAAATAAATCTATCACAATGCTGACTAAAGGTTTCTGTGATTTTCTACAGAAGTATGCATTTCTACATTAAAATAAATTGTATTGAGGGGGAGGCTAGTTGTTTGTTCTTTATGAATCAGGCTTGGAGATACACAAAAGATAAGTATGTTCCTCTCCTCCCCAGCATGTCTCCTGTAGCCTCTTCTGTTTGAGGTATTTATCTGTGGAGAAGAAGGAAATCAAGAAGAGCGTTAATGAAATTGAGTATGGTCTTTCATAGCTCAGCCAAATTTCTAATGAATAGATTTCTCTGGGTCAAAGCCAAGATCTGTGTATCGCTTTGGATGGGTGAAAGCTTTACAGTTGCGTATCTGATTGCTGCACTGGCATCTGTGGGAGGGAAGAAACCTTAAATGTATGAGTGGGGATCATCTGGTTATTTATGTCATGGTAACAATGTGTATAAAGATATGATCCGACACATATGTCAAAGTAATTCCTGTTGACTGACTTCAGGGAAAATGCATTGTAAATCCACTCGGTGTGCTTGGGATTCTGCTACAAAGGTAGCTGCTGGGGAGGTTTTTCTGGGGCTGTCAGACTATTTATTTTGCAGTCAGGCTGCTTTCCTCTGGTTTTAATTCATTTTAAAAAAGTCTTCATTAGAAAAACAAACAAAAAACTTCACTCCTCCTTTCCCTTCCCTTCCCTTTCCCAAAGCAACCCTCTGTATGTGGGAAATACCATGTTATTGTCTTAAATTTAGCAGGATGCATCCAGAAACAGCATTTGTAGTTTCTTGATTTTTTTTTTATTTAATAAAGTTCATTTTACCACAAAGTACGTCATTGCTGAAACTGATTTTTTGTAAAAGAGGTTTCATCTTTACCAACTTTCCTACCACCAAATACTGCAAGTGCTATTTTTAAAATGCTTTTAGAAATGTTGTGTTGGGTGGTTTTTTTAAACCCACAGCTATCAGAGTTTCTTGATTTATTGTTATCATGGCCATAGCAGCAATACGGGTTTATTTTAAGTACTCAGACAGGAATGAAAATGGCCTTAACTGTTGCCAAGAATGTCTGTCTTGTTCTTCATTGTATGGTGATGATTGTGCAAAAAGGGGCACAGGGATTTATTAATTATTCAGAAACAAGTCTGTTTATCTTGAAGAAGGACATAAAAAGTTATACTGAAAGTAGTGCTTTCGCTGACTGCAGTTGCCAACCTAAGTAACTAACGCCCTTATGGCTACCGGTGCTTCCAGTCTGCTGATCCTGTGGCAGAGAAATTTGGGCCCATTTTACAGATGAGGGACTGAGGAGAAAAGAGACCAAACAGCTTCCCAGGGTGATACGTGGCATGTTTGACAGAACTGGATGTTGGATACAGCTGGTGTTGTCCTCATCCAGAATCTTAGCAGAAAGTGATCATCCTTTCCAAAGTGGATGAAATTTTTCCCACCGAGACTGCACAATTTTCAATACTGTGTTTCTTCTTGTTCTCTGTGAAGTGAAAACTCTAATAATAAAGACTGGAATACTTGAGGAAGATGTCTCCTAAATTAGCAAGCCATGGTTTCTTACGGAAAACCCGCATCCGAGCCATTGATGAAATACAGCAGCCCAGGACAATAAAAGGCTTACCAGGGTTTGAAAGACCTCCATTTACATAAATATGCAGAGACATCTGTTACAGTCATGAGTGACCTGCTGGTTTAAATCATCAGCAGGGGAAACTTGTAGTCGATCAGCATTGCCTGCAGTAGCAGGTGCTACTTTAGGCAACAGGAATTGCTGAAGAGGTTTTCGATGAACAAAGACCTTTCTGCTTGCCAAGAAGAGACATACGGGAAATTGAAACAAACAGCACACGCCTACAGTCTTTCATTTGTAATACGCGACAAGAGCGTAGTGTGTGCTTCTGCGTCCAAATCTTTACATGATTAGTTGTAGGTATGGTGTGGCTGACAAAGTTTATGTCTGAGAAGTACTTACAGCTTTTCAAACCAAACTACTTAAGGCAGATTCCCAAACAGAAATGAATCACCAGGATTTAATGGAAAATGTTCAAAACAAATTTATCATCTAAAAAACAAGGTTTGTATTATCAGACTATATGCCCCAAAATAGTAATGTAAAACTGTCATCCTAAAGGTTATGATTGCTTAAGTGAGTAATTGAAGTTTAATGCTTGCTCACCATTCATCCACAGAGACATTATAACATTGTAACTTTATATAATGCCAGGATATTTGTATTCCTTGTTGGCACAAGGTATATGGTGTTCTCTCTGTTTTTTTTTTCCTCCCTCTCCCCCTGCCCCCCAGTAATAAAATTTGTAATCTGGTCTTAAATTCTGATTTGTTTCTATTTTATGGGAAATGTATTTAAGTTCTCTGAGTAACATGGTTTTGAATGGAAAGAATCTGACTTTTCAGTGGATGAACTACTGGACAGAAAAACTAGATTACAAATTTGGGGCTGAAAAAATGTTATGATTTGGTGTGTTGTACATGACTGTAATTGCCAGCAGTTATGAAAAGAAAATGCTCACGTGGTAAAAATGAGTGTCTGAAGAACCTGTAGTAAAGCTGCAGAAGTAAAAGAGTTGACGTTTGCAAAGGCTTCCAAGTTTTAAAATGCTCCCTCTGACTCCGTCATATATGTTAAATACCACACTTTAATTATAATAAATGGTACAGTACAGCTTGAGTACTTGATTCACAACATTTAATGAGTGCCTGACACTGGAATGTAACAGCTTTAATAACTATATGAGATCTTTATATATCTTAACAATTCCCACCTCTATTTTGATAACAAATTTCATACTAAATCAAGATAAAACAGAACCTGTTCTTTTCTTTCCCTTTGAACAGAGCGTGGATCACACTTCTCGTAAACCTCATCATATTGAGGTTGGGCTAAGATGAGCATAACCAGTGACGAAGTGAATTTCTTGGTGTATCGCTATCTCCAGGAATCGGGTAAATTTCCTATCTTTCCTCACAACTTCAGGTTACAGATGCAATGGGAAAATTGGGTTTTTGCATGGTGTTGCTTTAGGAATGTTGTGTTGACTGTTTCAGACTGTTAAACTCAGACCAATATTTCTTGCACAAACCTGTGTTTCTTTGAAATCTTTACCTTGAGCATAATAAAAGTGCAAACAAATTAAAACCTGCAGTTAAGCAAAACAAGGAAATAAATAACATTATGTTAACAAATGGTTTTGTAGAGTTATATCATCTCAGCCAAAGTCATTTTTGTCAGCACAGGCATAAAGCACATGGGTTTCATATCTTTTTTCTTAGCTACTTGAAATAGTTCTGTCAGATATTTGTTAAGTAAAGAGGGATTGTCTAAATTGTTTTTATATTGTCTGTAAATGAAAATTTGGGTCCAAGCATCTGAAGTTTTAGAATTTCATTAGCGTAATTACATAAGTAAACTGAGCTGCGCAAGTGTCAGTGTGGCTCTGTCTTAGCATCTCTTCCACCTCTGTGTTTTCATATTGGAAAATAATGTCTTTACAGGGCTTTTCCTTTTAGTAGGAAAGCTTCATCTTTCCTTAAAAAAAAAAAAAAAATTGAAATTGAAACCTAAATTTAGGGTCTGTTTTGTTTTTGTAGGCTTGAACCCACTCCTTGAATTTAAGTAGTAGAAGTTCTCTTCACTAATGGAAAATGTTCTTTTAGTGTAGAAATGATGGGGAAGGTGAGAAACGTAGACAAAGGATTTATATCCAGGATCCCAGTTTACTTGGTACTAGCCCTGTGTTCTGGGTTGGTAAAAGTAGAATTGACTAAAAATATTTGTTGTTTCCTATGCTGAAGCAACAACAACAAAAATTCTGTGAAAAATACATGTTTTCTTGTCAGAAGACTTGAGAGCAGTTTTAGAATAAGCCCTCAAGCCTTGAGAGATTTCTTGGACAGGGGACCAAAATCCTAGCAGGTAGAAGATACTGAGTTAGCCTGCTTCTGTTGGTCATTATAATTAGCATTGATTAGATGTGTTCTTTTGATTTGTTGCTTCTATTTCCAAGACTATTTAAATCCCAGGATCCCAAACCTATGCAAGGAATCTCCACTAAAATTAAGAAGAAGATTTATAATACTTTTCAGGGTTTGGTCTTTTGAAGTAGCTCTTTGAGAGTCCAGCTGTGGCCTGTGTTAGTAGCTGTTTTCTCAAAATCTATTCTCTCTAATAACGGAGCTTATAAAAAAATAGTCTAATTCTGGCATGCAGTTATGTGAAAGAAAGATAGGAACTAACAAAACTAAAATTACATCCAGACAAAGTTTATTTTTAAAAATAAGCTATTGGGTACCACACTGGAAAGGGCTTTTGAACATTACAGCAGTGTGCAAATGGATATAATTGAAGCCAAAAGAATCTGGAAATTGTTTTACATTGTTATATTTGTATTGTAGGAGATCCTCCGTAACAGTGTATTAATACAGTAACTTTTCCTGATGTAGAAAAAGAAAACCAGCCTTTTTTATTCCTCTTGATAGATCTGTAGGTGGGTTAGTGTTGTGTAATGATTCAGAAGGAAGCTTTACAAAGTCAAACAAGAATGGTGGTGCCAGCCAAATGTCAGGAAAAAGTTCTTCTGGGTAACCCCTTTCCCACAAGCAAGCAGTCACTTTTTCCGTTTCAGGGAGAACTTCACATACAAATTTTCATATTAATTGCAAGTTGTACTGCTCTTCGTACGTAATGGGCCACGTGTTTTTCTTACTTAATACACACATGGTAAAGGCATTCACAAAAACATTGTATTCTCACTAGTTCTGTTGGATTTTTCCCATATAAGAGAGTAGAAGTTGAGGTTAAATATTTGAAGAAGAAATATTCAAATATGCTTCAAACTGAGCATATTGAAATACAGATACTAGGTGTTGACTTAGTAGCTAGACAGTTTGCTAGTATTACCATTCAGCAAATAAGAGCTATAAGCAATGATGAATCCACTAATCTATTTTAAAAGCTTCTCATATTCAGTTTGAATCTTCTTTCATACTGGCATTGTTTTTTCCAAAGAAATTTTTGTATCTGTATTTTCAGATAAAGTAGGGTAATAAGACAGAAATTGTTATACAGCATCTTGCCTTTCCACCTGCTAGTATAAACATCATAAGATGCGACAGCAGGTGAACAATGTTTAATCAATATCTTCAGAAATAATGCATGCCAAATTAAGAGGGCTAGTCTTTAAATACAGTTTAAGTTCAAACCCCTACAGTTTAAGGAATTTGCCGAAAACAAGGCAAATGTTTATTAACATTAGCTAAACCCAAAGCTTCTAAAAATTAGATTAAACATAGCCATCAAGGATCCTTACAAGACTGTACAAAAGTTCAAATTTTTTTTCAGGTATCTGTCATTTGATCTTACCCTGCAAAACCTCCAGGCTTTCCCATAAAATGTAGGCAAATGGTGGAGGAAGAGAGAAACGACAAAAGGAAATGCATATGGCAGAGCAACTATGTAAAAATCAAACTGTCCACATAATATTTCAAGTATTTTGCAACTGCAAGGCACAGAAGCACTTGAGATTATTGTAACCATTATAGCAAAGATACTGATGGATCCTTTACACTTCATTATGAAAATGCTGGCAGGTCATTCTAGTAGCAGTTCACCTCTTCTAAAACTGAAGTTAGAAGAGAAATTCAGTAATTATATTTCCTCCTTGATTCTATGTCAGACTAGAAAACTTGCACAGGAGAGTTGAACTGTCTAAACCATTATTGTTGTTGCTTTTTAACAAATCTTGGCGTACCAAGGGGAGTTCCAGTGAACTGGAAAAAGCAAATGTTGTGCCAGAATTTTTAAAGGTTAAACAAGATGATCCAGGTAACTATAGGTCAAGCAAAGTAATTGGAAGTTTGAAAATAGATACCTCCAACAAAAAAAGAAGAGACGACAGCATGCCTAATGCCAGCCAGCAAGTTTTTATGGATAATAAATCTTGTCAGACATACTGCTTTTTGCAAGATTACAAATGAAGTTGACAAAGATAACTGTGCTGATAATAATACACTTAGACTACTTTATGACGTTTACTTAGCCTTGTTGACACTGTGGTTAAAAACAAAACAAAAGAGCAGTGTGTAAAATCAGTCTAATCCAGGGTTACTAAATGGATTAAAAATGGGATAACGGAAACATCTTGAAAAGTGATTAGAGTTGAGGAATATTCATCTCTCAGGTTGCTTCTAGTGGGAACTCGCAGGAATCTGTTCTTGGCATGATACTGCTCAATAGCTTTATCAGTTACCTGGAAGGAAATATAAAATTATTCTCGAGTACATTTGCAGATGGAATGAAATGGTAAGTTGTGGCACTCGATGAGTTATACTGACTGATCATGTGATTTAGCAGAAAAAAATACAACTAGCGAGACTGCTTTGAGTTGCCTGGTACAGGAGAGGCAGGCTGGAGAAGATGCCTGATCCAGGGGCAGTACACTTAAATCTCCCCAGCATAAGACAGGACTTGGAGAAGATAATTGCTTAGCTGTATTAAAATAAGTAAGTAAATAATTGCCTCTTCACATAGGTGACTGTCTCAGGGCTTATCTCTGCCCAGAAAAACAAAGCAGTCAGGCATAATTTCCATTTAGGCTCCATGGGTTGATGGCGTAGGAATTCCACCGCTAAGGTGGCTACGTGGTATCACTTCCACTGAAGGACCATGAATGCCCCCCTTCTTGAGGAATAAAAAAAATCAAGTATTTAATTTCAGTTTAAGATTGTTTACTTCCTATCCAAAAGTCAAGTCCTGCAATGTTCAGTTTGCTCCTTTTTGAATATGAGCTTTTTGGTGCACAATTTACAGTGGCCTAGTTCTTAAAAGTGCTGAAGACTTCCAAACATCGTTTATCTTGAACTTTTAAAATTCAGGTTATATTTATTTGTAGGTGTCTCAGTTTAAAGACTACCTTTAAGTTAAAATGTTGGCCTCAGTTACTAAAATCAGGCTTAGGCTATGTCTAAACTATGAGTCTACTACTAGTGTGGAGATAGAAGCATACTCCTATGGTGGACATAACTGTACTAAAAAAGCAGGTGCGTTGACAAAAGTGAAATGAGCTATACCAAAGAAGCCATGGTTCTGGCGTCCAAATTACATTGGCTCAAGTTTGCACCTCTTCGAACTCCTGAGGAGCATACTTTTGCTAGCAGCCATCCTCACTGCTGACATAGTCCTTCTATTGGTTTTCTTTGGAGTGAAGAAGGTTTCTACCAAACCATATAGAATTCAGTATATAGAGTATTCCCGTTCTGCTTTGTCTGCCTAAAAGAGAAACAGATAATTATTTGTCTTTTGTAATGATGGTCAGAGCAGTACAATGCAATGGAAGTAGTAAGGATTCCAAGGAAAATTGAAAAGGGGTGAGGGGGGGATGGCATAACCAAGGGAAATCAAGTCTCTCACATACCTTTTAATCTAAAACGTGCTGCCATCTGTTCTGAGTGACAAATCCTATCGTAAGTCCAAATACTACAGTAAATTACCTTCCCTGCCCTGCCCAGCCCAGCATGTCGATTCAGTTATCAAAGCTTCTTCAGATTTGGTATTTTTGATGCATTGATCGATTTAATTGTGTTCCTTTTCTAGCACTTACACGCGCATTGCAGTATAGAATCCTTATCTGAAAATCAGCTCCCCAGCTGTCTGTGGCTTATACTGCACTCTAGTAGGGCATTTATGTAGTGGATGTCTGGCAAGGACTTGTTAAGAGTTAAGGTTGTGTAACAGTTTCCATTTCTGCTCATACTTTTACTCTTTAGTTTGAATTTTTCCATGTTTTATGACACACACTTGATAAACTGTTCCTCAGTGTGCAATCTGTACCATGTCCAAGGCAATAAAAACACTATCTGGATGCTTTTGCTAAAAAAAGATGTCAATGAAATGTTTAGCTGCTGATTTGGGACAATTTACCATTATACTCTAGAAATGTGATTTGTTTTCTTCCCAACCATACAAATTAAGGCGGCTAATAACGTAGTTGTTTTCCATCTGTAGATTCAGGATGACAGCAGTGCATTGGTCTGTTTTGTTTTTATAGTTGACAAATTTTCCTTGGTTTCCTAAAAGATAAGATCTTCTCTCAGGTTTTAAGCATAGGCTCAAAGGCACATACAGCAGCAGACGTTTCTGTGAATCACAGCACAAAATCCTTTGTAGAGTTAGGCATATGCAAACATGGGCCTTTCCTCTTTACTACATCCAGGACATCTTACTCTCATTCTGACTTTGGAAATTATGAGAGAATCCAAAGTATGGATATTCTGAAGCTCCTAGGATTTCATCATTTTGGTGGTGTCCAACTAGATGGTAGTAGTGGAATAGTACTAGTTTACAAATTTTCCAATGCTATTTACGTTTTAACAAAGAAATTCTATGCAAAATGTAAATAACTGCAATTGGCTTGTGTAAGTTCTCAGGCAATAGAGAGTGACTGAAGATCAATATTCTGTTCTTTTGAATTTCTACCTTATGCAACAGTCTTTGCTTATATAAGCCTATTAGATTTTTCTCTGAAGTCCTTATTTTTTCTGCATGTGAGGTACATTTAGAGTATTTTGAACAACCGTGTATTGGCATAGAGTTCCTGAGTCACAGATGAGAAAACTACATGTTAAAAATAATTCAGATTAAGCATAGCATAAAATATTGGCATATATAGGTCAGCTAAATTTGCTTCAAAGCTAACTGCTTTCTTTGCGTAGGAAGGCTGCTGCTAGGTAGAATGGGAATGTACAGTGCATGAGTTTTTCTTAAATTATTAAAATCTAAACCTTGAAGAATAGTTCATTAGAAGAATGAAGCACTTGGTCGGTAAAAGCACTTGTCCAGCATGACAGTAAAAACAATAGTGTGCACTGATAGTAGAGTCAGCGGATTAGGATCTTAGGAGAGTTCAGGCTACATGATATCTCAGGAGATGACAGAACCCAGGGAATAGTTCAGGCTGTCAGTGACCTTTGGAATCATCTAGTCCAAAACCCCTGCTCACAGCAGGGTCAGCTGCAGCAGGTTGCTCAGGGCTGTGTCCAGTTGGGTTTTGAGTATCTCCAAGGATGGAGAGTCCACAACCTCCCTGGACAGCCTGTTCCAGTTCTTGATCACCCTCACATTAAAGAGGTGGGGTTTTTTTTCAATGGAATTAACGTATGTTTCAGTTTGTGCCCATTCCCTCTGGTCCTGTCACTGGGCACCACTGAGAAGAGCCTGGCTTCATCCTCTTTGCACCCCCCTCAGGTGCTTACACACGTGGATTAAGTCCCCCATGAGCCTTCTCTTCTCCAAGCTGAGCACTCCCAGCTCTCTCAGCCTCTCCTTGTGTGACAGATGCTCCAGTCCAGTGATCATCTTCGTGATGTTTCCACTGAACTCACTCCAGTATGTCCCTGTCTCTCTTGTACTGGGAAGCCCAGAACTGGACACAGGACTCATGTTGTCGCACATGGGCTGAGTAGAGAGCAAGGATCCCGTCTATTGTTCTGCTGGCAGGGCTTTGTGTAGCACAGCTCAGGATGCTGTCGCCTTTCCTTGCTGCAAGGGCACATTGCTGGCTCACGTTCAACTACTCCAGCCTCCTGCTGAAAACTGGGGAGCCCTAAAGATCTTTTGAAGAACCTATACATAAAGGTGCTGTTGAACACAATAGTCACTGGAATGCTCTTGAAGCTATGTACATAGCTGTGCTCTAATAGTAAGGACGGAGACCTTTTGTTTGATGAGGGAAAAATACATCCTTGAAATGACATCCTGCCAGCCAAAGATAAAACGCCCATTTTAGTGTTGTTTCGGTGACAATCTATGGCTGCATTCTTTGTGTCTGCATACGTGTTATCACTGGTTCTTGGGACGCATGTAGTCTGCTTACGGTGTAGAGTGACTGTAGTTCAGAGACAAAACTCAGCTGCACTGATATAAAGACGCTTTTGTACTTGCTTAGCATCTATTTGCACAGGTACTTTTGTGCTAGTGTAACTGGGTGCTGAAGAGGTATTTCTGAATAAATAAAGCAATACACTTTTTAAGGAAATATGTAAAAACCGGGTGTTTAAACCTGGCTTTAACATTTTTGTGCCTCAGTATTCCTCTTTGAAAGTGAGGTTAATAATACGTACGGTACCTCACAGCAGATGGTGAAAGGTTTTGGTCCTAAAATGTCTTGAAATCCTCTGAGGAAAGACTATTATAGGTGTGCGGAGACACTAACTTTTTTTTCCCATTTTAAAGTACTACTTCTGAGTTTATAGGTGAATATGTATATCTAAGTGCGATATGAACAAGATGCGAACTATTGTATTCAGAAACTTGTGTTAAGACTGAAGGCAAGATTTCTTTCACCTTTTCAGCTGTAATGTGGCGAGGCTTTGGAGCAAGACAAACTCCCATTTTAATTCTCATGGTTTAGCACAGATCTGATTTGTGAGCATGCAGCCCAATTTATATGATGTGTTATCCTCTTTAGGGGCAGCCTACTCAATTGAAATAAAATGGTTTAAGCTTATGATCCAAATCTCTTATACACTGGAAGTTGGATATAGAACCAACATTTGTGACCTTTCATGAGTTATTTGAGATAAATAGAAGCCACGGTGTTGTATTAGGAGTGGAATATGTGTTACAGTGATTCTTGGATAAGAGTGCTTGAGAGATTTGACAAAAATGGATCTGGTTTAAAGAAAAGTGTTCTCTAAAAGTCACCCCAGATTGAACATTCCTATCTAATGAGAAACCATCTGTAACTATATATATTGCATATAATGAAACATAATATATATAACTCCCCCCAGCGTAATATGTATGTAGTAAAAATAGAGTGTACTATCAAAAGGGTTTATGAGAGATTTTAATAAACTGGCTGCTCTTTTTTTTTTTTAATCTCTCCACTACTTTCTGTATTTTTTTTAAACTAGGGAGGAAACGGCTGAATGATTCCAGAAACAGTGAAACTGACTCTTTATTTGAGATTATACTTCATATTTGAAAGATGGATGACTGCTGAAAAGACAAATCCATTTCTCAAATACGAACTGCATTATTAACCACAGTTTCTCTCTCTGCTAGTAATCATTTAGTCTCTTTGCAAATACTATATACATTTTAGGAAAATCAGGGTTAGCAATAGAAGACAACAAGCTTTGTCGGGCTGCAGTTACAAAACCATTTTTTTTAAACTTATCAAAGTTGTAATCTTGGGAAGGATGAAGCTGATAGGTTAAAGGTAAATACTTTTCCCAGCTTCCTTTAAAGATAAGCAAATTGGTTTCTAAGCCGACAGCACCTCTGTATCGTGTGAAACAATGTGTGAGTCAAAACCACACTGTGCACTTTTTTTTTTTTTTTTAGAGCAGTGAATACGTACTAGCAGTATTTGATGGTCGTCTTCCAAAAATCCAAACTCTGCAATGGAGAGGAAAAAGTGTCTTTACAGCTACAGAAGTTACTAGTTTTGTCATACTGTGTTTTGGTTATATTTTCAAAAGGATGTAATAAGCTGTATGAGGGCCATTTTTATGCATGTTTATATTCACGAACTTAAGAGCTTTGTGACCAGATATCTTCTTTATATACATATATAAAAATGATAGTTTTGAATATTTGGTGGTGCAGTTCAAGATGTTCTTTTGCAAATTTCTTTTTCTGTGGCTTTTACCCCTGTTGCATAACAACAGCAATATAAATGCCATGTAAGAAAAGCAATACTTGCTGCAGAATTTTGTAAGTTCCTGTGAAGGAAAAAAAATAATACACTGAGTGTCTTGTTCTTTTGCCATTTGCAAAACTCTCCTTACTTGGTATTTCCTTCTAGGTCTCTTCACAGTTTTCTAAACTTGGCTATTCTAATTTTTCTGTGGCCTGAAAGTTGCCGTACAGTGTTGGATCTCAGACTGAGCAAACACAGTGGTTTTTAAGCTACGCAAACATAAACAATTACACCTTTGCAAATTTATTCCGTAGCACGGATTTTGGTTCTGAACACTTCATATCCTGTTTTTTAAAGCTTGTGTAAATGCAGTATTATAGGGGTATTAAGAAAATAGGATATTGAGTGGAAGGCAGATATCCGTAGGTCAAGATGGCTTTGCTAGTAAAGCCAGTGAAGTGCTACACATTTGTCAATTTGCTGCTTTTCCTTATGATTTTCCAGGCCCGGTGAAAAAAGCTGTATCTTGCAGCTTTGCAAGTTTTGCTAATAACCTGCCCGCTGGGGACTTTCTGCCTGCACAGCTACCGCAGTTACAAATCACCTCTCCTCACACCTAACCGGCCTAGCTGTATTAGGACTCCATTTGTAGTCACCATCGGCAGAAACCATCCTGATGTGGAAGTTCCTGAACGCTCGCTGAGTGTCAGCTGTGGTGTCCTTTTTGCCACCGCTTATAAGTGTGTATTAGAACAGATAGAAGAACGTAGCTTACGGGGAAAAACCACAAAGTATGTATGACTATGAAAGTCTCTTCTATAAATGTGATCCTTAAAATGAGGCACGTCTCTTTGGATGTTTAGTTCCCCAGACAGGACTAAAAGAGAACAGCATCCCATTAATTTAGAAGAAAAAGATATTTTTTTCCTTGTGGCCTTTGTAAATTATTTCAAACCTTGCCCATATTTGCATTAAATTGCTAGATCTGTGTTGACGTTTATTCGCAATTGTCAGTCTAATTTACATAGAGTGAGGGAAAAAGGGGATTATTTCAGACCTGGTTTTCAAAAGATTTTTTGTTAAGTTCCTCTTTCCATTGCTCGTGTTCTGTTTTCTGTCTGTATCGTATTTCTCTTTTTGTTAATTTGCAGCCCTCAGAAAGGCTTAAACAGTGAGTGCCAAGTACTGCTCATCAAAAGATCATTTCCAAGTTGTATTAATCTTTTCCAACATATTTTCCTGTATGAAAAAGAAAAAAAGCCTGCCAATAAAATTCTTTGGCACATAATAAAATAATTTTGGGTAGCAGACATTTACTCTGAATTCTTGGCAGAAGGTGAACAGGTCAGAATATCCAAGAAAAAGGGTGTAACATTTAATATTAGAGAATAATCGCTTCTACAAAATTTTGGGTAACCAGGCACACTGTAATTTTGGCAATTGACATAAGCTACAGCTAGGGCTCCTTTCTTTATATTTCTCAAGGACTGTGAAAGAGCTTGTAACACAGGACACATTTCCCAAGGTTCTGGAAATAATTTTAATCGCTCAGCAATCCTAATCTTGAAACAAATGTACAAGCCCTGTTGTTCAGCTGGTTTTTCTAAAAATATATTTTAACTGCAGTTCTCTATTTTAAATTGCTAATGTGTGTCCTTGTTAAGCCCTTTATGTAATTGCGAAGGTAAGTCTTCAGAAATAAGCAGACACTGCCAAAACCAGAGAGGCACTCTAGGATGTATTACTGAGAAAGAAAAAGCTCAGCTAGAAGAAGAATCTCAGCCTGCTGTGAATAATAACCAAGATGTGGTGTAGTATTTTTGCCCACCTATTTTTTTAACTGTTTGTAGAATCTTATCAGTGGCTTGAGGCACCAGTCTCTTATTAACTGCAACTGAACGTATTTCAGAGAAACTGGTGTCCTTTTTGTGAAACTTCTGCATATGTACACTAGGGTTTTATGTCCATATTTTTGTGGCTACATAATTATCTTTAGACAGACATGTAAGGAGAAGCTAGGGTAGGGATCCATGTTACTTTTTCAATTCTCACTTGGAGCATCATGTACACGGGGAAATACTAGACTCTAAAATGTCAGCTGCAGTCAAGTACAGTGAAGAATATCATTGTATTCTCTTGGGCAATGGGCAAGAAATTATGTCATTTACCTCAGGAACTAGATTAGCATGTTAGACCCAAGATTAAGAAAATACAGTTGGTCTAAGTTACAGTGTTTACTTCTGATTTTGCAAACAGAAATTGCATACAAATTAGTGATACATGTCCCTTGCTTCACTACACTGGTTAATCTAGACCTTCAGAAATCTTAACTTAGTGTTAGATGTGCTGTTTGTACATCATTAGTATTTGGAGGAAATGATTTTGTTAATGGTCATAATTCACTGTTCTTTACTGGAATTTCTTTAAACTGCAATGATAGGGCTCTGATTTTTTTCAGATCACCACATTGCCCCACTCTTCCCTTCTTGCCTTCCTACTTAGATGGCATTCCTAAGACCAAGACGTCAAACTTGGGAGGATGTTTTTCCACTGGTTGCATCTGGTTTCTTTGGCAAGCAGCTGTGCAGGCAGCTTTGGAGTTATTTGTGTTTGGTAACTTGGTAAAGTTGCTGATGAGACTGTGTGGGGACATCTTTTCCTCCTGTGTGTGATTTTCTTTTGACTCATTACACTGTGGAATGTTTCTACTTGATGTGGCTAAATCTCTCAGGATTTTTGCCCATATACTCACTTATGGTCATAAAGATGACTTTTCTTTACCCCCTCACAACCATCTTTTTTTCCCTGTAGCCTGTACGGCTGTAGTCAGCTCTTACATGCCTTCCATTCTTGGGTGAATTTTACACTGGTCAAAGTCTCAGCAGTAATGCCAGGTACAAGACTACCTTAAGAAAACAGGCACTCATGCAGCCAGAAAACTTGAGATTGCCAGTGGATCCCATTAGAGCAGTTGCAGGTTGGTTCTAGTGAACCAGAAGTTTTAATCATTTCTAAAACCTTCCTTATTTTTGTATCCTGTACCTGCCAAATACTTTCAAAGAGAACAGCATGTTACTTTAGAGATGAGGATTGGAAGAGCTGGTATTGGGAATTTCCAGAAAGAAAGACAACACAGTGTCAGAGAAATCAATGAAAGAAGAAATGTTGATTTTTTTTTTCCACCTGGAGATGGTTAAATGGTTACAGAAAAAAAGAAGGAGTTGTCACGTTGTTTATGGCTCCTCATTAATTTCTTTTTTCTCTCTGTTGAAGTAATAGCATCGCTAATTTAGTGATTTCCATAAATTGAACCTAAGATCCCTGGATTTGAACACCTCAATCTTGACTGCTTGAGTTAAAGACATAGGAAAATTTATTAAAGGAAATGACACAGACCTCTATCTCAGTATTTTCCAGGACAGAGGGCCACACTGAGCATTAGTTATACAAAGATTTGTAGGAATGGGTTGTTACTTGTACTCAGCATTGAGATAGAGGCTCTTCATCATAAACATGCCAGAGAGGTGTGTGAAAGGCAATTTGATGTTCATAATTCTTTGTTCTCTGTTTCATTCTACAGTAACAAGTGTTTCGATGGAGAATCGCATAGTATGAATAATCAAACTGAATAATTTGCAAGTAACTTAGAGACATCTGGTTTTTAAAAAAATTATTTGAACAGTATGCTAGTTAAATTTACCAGAGAAAACTAAGCCCAGTTAGTTCACAAACAGAAAACTTTGCACAGTGTTCAGTAGATCACTTAACTGTTGCTAATCAGGGCATCCCTTAGGTAACTTCTCCATAACCAGCGAAGACTGAAATGCTTCAAAACTCGTTGGTTCCACAGACCCCTCTTTGTCATTCCCTCCACCTGTACAAACGCAGCAGTAGGTGCTGTAGCTGTTACAATTTAAGAGTGCATTTTAAACAAGAACGCTTTTTGTGGTGCTAAAGGGATTGGAAAATGAAAGGAGCGCTTAGTGAATGTCAGTTAGCTGGATCTGTGATTGCCAGATGAGCTAGCACGGGGAATACTCGGCGGCACCCCGGTTGTGTGCCTAAAAGGAAGAATCCTTCACTCCCAGAAGAGGTAACACACATCTCTGGAGAAGACAGGGCGTTCTGCGGGCTGCGTGGCTGCCCGGTGCCCTTTCCTACGCCTACGTTTGAAAGACGTATTAAAAACAATCAAAACTACGTAGCCTGCAGATCAAACAAGCACACAAAAAGAAGCATTTTGTGTGTTAAATCAAACTGAGTCATTTTAAGATCAATGACACATCTTGTTTTAAAAGGAGGACATTTTTAACTGAAATGCACTCAGCCAAGAAAAAAAAATCTCGATCATCTCCATTTTTGCAGTTACAGCAAAAATGTGAATTCTATCAGTGAAATTTTGCAAAACACAGCCCTACATATGCATTTTTTGGCACTGCCTAGGGCAAGAATTCCCAAATGGCTGTGTATGTACCACTGAGAGTATATACAGACACCTCAGTGTGGGAAAAGATACAGCACAGAACCAGGACCTGTTATCACTGTCAATACAAAAAAGTGCAGGAATCTCTCAATAAGGAATTTCACTCTATTTTCAAGTCAAAAACACTCATGTAACAATCTTTTTTTTGGGGGGGGGCAGTGTCATTAAGTTGTTTTTTCTGCATTCATTACATCCTCTGTGGTTTTATGCTCTCTAAAATCTTTCAAGACCAACTACTTTGCAGTGGATAGGTCACCTCTCTTTAACGTGAACATACCAAGTTCTGCAATGTTCATTTGGACGCTTTTTTTCATGTATGACAAAGTATTTATAGATTGTACATAGTTTGACAGTTTATGTTTTGCAGTCTTTTTTGAGGTAGAAAAAACCTTGAAGCCATTCTCTCAAGCCTGCCGAAAGGTGCCATTTAGGGCACTGGTCACATCATGGCACAAGTGACAGACTATTCGGTTCACTGGTATGAAACCAGTTCAGTGCGTGGCCATGCTGTCTCTACTCCTTCCCTTTGTGTTCATGTCTTTAACCTTAAAAGCTCATAGTCTCACTGCATGTGTCCTCAAAGGGTTTACCACATTAAGATTTCATTGATTAGTGCTATTTGAATAGAAGCTATTGTTTTACAGAGTAATTAGCACAGTCAAAATGACAGAATGTTTGAGAAATTATCCATATGGACACAGATTTGCAACTTTCATTCATTTCTCTGCTACTACAGCATTTTGAGTTCGGTCTACTGTAATTTCATGCCATCCCTACCACGTCCTTTCTCCAGCTCCTCACTTGCAGAGCACCTTCTGTCTCTGCTCTTGCTCCCCAACTGCCTTGGCAGCCTGCATCGAGGCACTGGAGGAGGGGACAGGGCGCTCCTGTCTTGGCTTTGCGTTCCCCAGCGCGGTAACATTTGAAACACAAGCTAGCATCTAAAAAAACTTGCCTTTGTTTAATAGAAATCACCTTTTTGTGAGACTGAACGGCAGAGCTGCAACATTGCTGTATAATTCAGTGCACTCAAATGCAGAGCCCCAAAGAGAACTGATGACATCTGGTAACTATAAAAGCAAAGCTCAAGTGATTTTTCAGCGTTATCAGAAACCTGATGTGGGTACAGCTTCATTCAGGATTTTGTTAACTGTGTGTGTTACTTTTAAAACCAATTTACTTTCATATGAGCCTTACATAAATGCTACGGTAGTACAAGAAATCAGGAGGTAATTAGCTATCGGTCGGTGGTCTGGTTGAATTGTTTCTGTTGTGTTTGTTTTTCTTTTTATTACAATTGTATGGGAGGATTTTTCCAAGACGGTGAGGAACACGGTGTGTAGCAGCACCCGCTTATGCAGTTTTGCTCCATTGATTTTCAGTATTTGGATCTTATCAGGTAAGATTGTAGGAAAGTGTGTCACAACTGCTGGAGATGTGTGAGTGACCTTGCTCTTCAGTGACAGTGTAGCCAGGAGTTTTGTGATTCCTCATCTAACAGGTGCTTTGGTAATAGTTTCTTAGCATCGAGAGAAACAGTAAAATAACAAGATTCATTGGAATAACACAGCTGGGTTTGTGCTGAGAAGTTCCTTCTCCTGTGCAGCCAGGTGAGGTGTGTTGCTCTTTGGGGATGCGGCAACTCAGTACCGGACAAAGAGGTGAGCTGTGTGCCACAGTCATCTGTCTGCTGGCAGAAATGGGACTTGATATACGCCAGCAGCCACCTAAAAAGTCTGCAAGGTACCAAATGCAATAATGAGAAGTACAAATCATAGTTAAAATTGAGCCTAATATACATCCACAATAATGATTTTCCACTTTTTTACATTTTCTGTTGATGCTTGTTGGTTGCCATTTTTGTGCCATCCACCTTTTGATTGAATCAGAGACCATGTTACAGTTTCCTGAGCTGCTTGACTCACAAACTAGCTGCTGGCTTTTTTAGTACTCAACTTCAGTGCTTCCGGACAACAGCTTAATTATCTCATTCTTCTCCATTCTTAAGTAGATTTGCTGATTTATCCATCATGGATTTTAAAGTCCATTCCTTTTAAAGAAGGTGTTGTTATTGAATTTAAATACGTATAAATACATATAAATATAAATTAAGGGGGATCTGACTCACTAATTCTGGTTAGTTACATGGCATGTGTTTATATATACATAGAAATTTCAGTGTTCAGTGATAGAGCCCTAGATCTCTCAGACACAGGCTGTGTTTGCTTAGTGCTTAATTTCTTCCTCATTGTGGTGCCCTGTAATGTGCTTAGGTGTCCTACAAAACTAATAACAAGGGAAAAACACTGCCCTACAGATCTTAACAGTCTATTTTGGATGCAGCAGGAGGTCCAGCAGCTCATAAACTAGACCAGGACATAAAAAGCAGTACAGGATAAGGATTGGTCCAGGGATTAGATAGATGATACTGCAGTTTTTCAGGTGGTTTTTGCCGGGCTTTATTTTTATGCCTTCTAATCCTACGTAATTCTGCTCATAGGTGGACCTGCCACTTCCTAAAAAGTATCCAGAGCATCCCAAACATCCCCCAACATCGGGGGAGTGCCATGAAGGGAAGGTAGGGTCAGGAAAGGAGAGAAGAGAATAGAGGCTGTCACCAGGAAGAGGAGAAAAACAGAGGCAAAATAAAATGTGTAGGGGGAGAGAATCAGAGGGGAATATATACCTTGGTTTCAAATGTGGGAGGCATTCTGTTTCTTAGCTTGTTTTTGCTATCTGTCTATGTTCATAATTGAGCTAGCTGCAAAAAGGATCTTGAAAATAATTTGAGTGAGAGCGAGAAAGCGTTATTGTGGAGCGAGCCCAAAATCCCATCCTCCAGCCCACACACAATTGGACATTGCAGTGATATGGGGGAAATCCCTTAACGGACAAAACTATAAATGAAACTACTGTTGACAAGGGGAAGAGGCACAGCTATATTTAACGGAAGTATTTTCATTTGAGAGCTGCTTTCTTTTTCTTCTGGTTTTTTTTTTTTTCTTCTTTCTTGTCTCGTCGGTGGAGACTGCGAGGGCTCTTCCTGTTTGAGACGGTGCATGGGTGGTTGCCCCAAGGCTTTTAATGTTAGATTAATGCTCTGGAGACAGTGTGGTGATAAATGGGTTCCTACAGTTATATCTACATCCTGTTCCCCCTTCCCCCTCCCGCATCTGCCCCTACTTAGAGTTGCTCTGCAGCGCTCGCCTTCATACCCAGCAACAGTTTTCATCAGCTTCAGCCCAGCGTTTAAAGCACAGCTCTTCCCTTAAAATGTGTCCAGCAAAATTCTTTAATTTTCAGTGCTGTCACCTTCATTACCCCGTATTTCTAGGACAATGACAAAAATGAGACAGGGCAGAGAAAGACTTCTGGTTAAAGGACGAGCCGCCACACTGGCTTCTCGTCTGCTCTTCAGCAGATCCCATTTAATTACTTTTGCTATTACCGTTCGCTTTCAGAAAATAGGTTTACAGGAGGAGCCTTTCTGTTGTTTCACATTTTAATGGCAGTGCTCTGCATGTCATATTGTACTCAGCAATAAATGAGCAGAGGATTTGAAATCTCCTCCCTGGCATAAGGGAATGGCTCAGCTCCCCTGTGTCAGCTGCATCTATGGCTTGATTTTATACAACTTGTGCCCTGATAGGGATTTAAGTATTTGTCTTTGGAAAACGCCCACACTAAAATGCAGCAAGGGAAATGAAGGTTTGAGGCACCATTTTTTTTACCTGGACTTGCCCTTGGGGCAATTCCTATTCTTTTATGTGTTTGGTTTTCTTTTCAGTTAGTACAATTCCCTGGTTATTTTTCTCTGCCTGCATTTCCATTTCTATACGGCTTACCCTATATGTGCAGGGGTGGGGGATGGGCAGCGGTGGTGACAGGGTGGTCAGGATGGCTCCGGTTGACCTCCCTGGCTCCATGCAGCCAGCCCCCGTCCTTCTGCTTACGCGGCAGCGTCTCTCAGATCTTGGAGCAGGATTATTTTTAGACCGTGAAGGTGTATCTGGCCGGTGCATTTCGATTTCGTGTCATGGCTTCCTTTTCCTGCTCTCAGGTTTCTCCCACTCGGCCTTCACCTTCGGTATCGAGAGCCACATCAGCCAGTCCAACATCAACGGAACGCTAGTGCCACCTGCCGCGCTCATCTCCATCCTCCAGAAGGGGCTCCAGTATGTGGAGGCTGAGATCAGCATCAACGAAGTAAGTACCCCTGCCACCACCCTCGCCAAACAGCCCGGGCAGAGGCGCAAGCCATCAAATTTCTCTTCATCTGGTTTATTTTCGGTTCCTTATCCTTTGCCCCACGCCCAGCACAGAGCTGAAAAGCTCTGAGGGAAAAATGTATTTCAGTTTTTAGCTGTGGCATCGAGGCCTTCTTTGTCCTACTTAAACGGATTTTATCATGTTTCCAGTACCCCAGTCAACAAATCTGGGGTGCACAGATTCTTGCTGCAGACGAAAAAATGTGTCTGTGTTTACAGTCTTGCGTTTTCAAGGTCACAGCAGAATTTGGCAGGAAAAGTCTGCAGTGTAGGTTAAAGCTTCGCTCCCTGACACCTGCTAGCAGGCAGCACTGCTTGCAAGCCTTGAGAAGCCTGATCAAAAATCCACGGAGGTCACTGGAGAGATTCTCTCTGATTTCAGTGACTTTAGCATAGATGATCTAAGACCAGGCATCATCCTCTCCTGTACAGGGCGAAACGGTTGTGTGTAAATTCTGACCCTGGCTGGGGCACAGGTTGTCTGTGGGGATTGTATGAGCAGCCACAAAAGTGTCTCTGTTCTCTTTGAACTGCCAGGGAAAACAAAGAGGGGATGTGGGAAAAGCTAGCATTTTTGCCCTGCCAGCCTTAAAGGCATGATGCTTTGAGAGAGAGCGAAGCATGACAGATGAGCGAGTACTGCATTACAAAATATTTACCATAGATAGTCGTAATTGACGGAGATCTGTAATAAATATTAATGCATGAAAAGCTATTGCTTTTTCCTCTATATCTGAATGTAGCATGTCAACAGCATGGCTGAGAACAAAGGAATATAAAATAGATAAAAGGTTGCGTTGTTTGCAATGTGTAGTTTGGAAACTCATTTGGTTTTATCACTAACATTCTGTGTGGTTTTATGACTCGATACTGTGTTTAGGAGTTGTATATGTGTTATTTTTTAACGGGGGCAATGACATTTGACATTCATGCCAAGCTGCACTTTGATGCAGTTGTAATAACAAACCAGTATTAGGAATCTGTCCCAATTTGCTGCTACTTAACATTTTGCCCTGTGCCTGAAATTGGATCTACACGGTTAGAAACTCACAGCCATGAACAGCACCTATCGGTTCAGGTTGTGTGACAGCTGTAGGGATCTGCTTCTGTGCATCCAGCTTCAGAATTGGCCTCAGTTGAGAATAATTCAAAAATATGTATGTTGTCACCATTAAGATTTATGTTGCTCTCATTGTCATTTGATTCTGTTCAAATACATAAGTACATTACAGCAAAGCAAAGGCCATTCTTTGTGATGGCTGAACACCAATAACGGCTCTGTACATGCTTCTCTGTATGTGCCTATTACTTAAGAGCAGCAAGTAATCAGTGAGTCTATAAACTACTGTGTATAAAATTAAAGTATTATTTGTGATCTGTGAAAGGGCAGCCATGCAAATAGTCCAGTGAGCAGTTTTAAAGTTAAAAATGTAAGATGCCAAAACCCATTGGCAAACATTTTTTTCATTGTGTAGCAGGGACATGAGCCAGGATTCAAATAAATGTCAGTGGAGTCATTTACATAAAAAATGTTGAAGAGAAAGAGCACTTAGATTTTTCTTCTCTAATGACTCTTTCCTCCTTTTTCTTCCCCATGAGGAAACAAATATGTATTATCTTAATAATGTAATTGTAAGGGGTAATTCAATGAATAGTCCAACAGAAGCATAGTAGTGAGCCAAACGGCTATTTTTCATTATTAGTTGCTGTTATCTGTTGAAAATTATACTGTTTCACAGCTACTTCATCTATCCATATCCTAGCCTTATCTGATATTCCTCAAACACAAATCTTTCACTGCTGGGTCTTGATTATTTTAAAGAATTAAAGGGAGTTTGCAGAAGATCAGAAAATGGCACTTCGTGGGGGCTCCCATTTTCCTATATTTAAGATAATAGAAAAGTGAAAGTGAAGGAAAGCTCATTAGATATAGCAGTTGTTGACCTGAATCTGTATTAATTCTTAAAAAACAGCCCTTAAAGGTTAACTCGGTTGTTAAACCTGAAGCCTAATTTACAGAGAGCAAAATGAAAGCCATAACTATTAGGGATAAAACGAGCAGAATAAAGGAAAAATAATGGTAAAGCAGTCCTGTACAATCAGCTACAGCTGGTGGTGCTGGGCTGATGAATGCCGTGTAAGAAGCCACTGAATTTGTGCATACTTCTTGTTTTGGCTGAGGTTCATTATTCATCAGGTGCTTCCATTCCTATGCCCCTGCAAGTGCAGGAAGACAGACAGTTCAACCAAAGTCGATTTGCTTTTGTCATGACTTTAGCCATGACTCTTTTTTTCCAAATAAAAAACAAAGAGAAGCTTTCTGTCATCAGTGAGACTGGGGTTTTTTCCCCACGGCATAATTTTTTTTGCATCTGTAAAGAGTTCATATGCCCGAATTTTCTATAAAATTCCAGTAAATGACTTACTCACTGAACAGAACATCAATACCACCGTCACGGGTCTGAGAGAGAGACAGTACACGCTAATGTGGCACTGTTGGTTAAGTCAAAGTGCAGTATCTTCACACAACCTAGTTTTGTTTCTTTATATCATTACCTCTTTGCCGACCTCAGTGGTGAAGATCCTAAACTTGCAGTTTCACTTCTCATTTTCCCTGCAGGATGGTACAGTATTTGACGGCAGGCCAATAGAGTCACTGTCTCTGATAGACGCGGTGATGCCTGATGTTGTACAGACCCGGCAGCAAGCATTCAGAGAGAAACTAGCTCAGCAACAAGCCAGTGCAGCGGCAGCAGCGGCAGCCACGGCAGCAACAGCGGGAGCAACGACGACTGCTGTTTCCCAGCAGAACACACCAAAGAACGGAGAAGCCACTGTGAATGGAGAGGAGAATGGGGCACATGCAATAAGTAAGCCGACCCTTGCAGCTGCTTGCCACTACAGGGCAATTTGAGTTTCAATGATATTCTTGCACTTAGTTGGTGTCTGCAAGGCGGTAGAACTCAGGGGAATCATTCCAGGAGGGTGAGTTATTTCTACAAAGGCTGCTGAGTAAAAATCATGTTTCACATCACAGTACTGCGTTTTACTGGGGTCCTCTCAGAATCAAAAAACTTCAGTTGTCTTCAGAATTGGGAGTTGAAGACAGTATCAAGAAGTGGAGCTGTATGCTCTCTCCTTAGAGCAGGCTACCCAGACTTCATTAATATATCAGCATTATAGATGCTTTTAGATAGTTGATAAAATCTGGGACAAGCTGTAGCAACAGTTGATCATTTTGGCCAGGCTAAGAGGGAGATGGGCTGAGAGGCTGGGACCTACAAGCCCTGTCTGTGTAAATGAGGCATGGCCAGAGCACAGCCTTGAGTACTAACTATCCTAGGATCATCCATAGCCTTGGCATGGTCCTTGGCACAGTTTGGCCTATACCAGCAATCCATTTTTGTACATCATGGCCAAACACAGAAACATCTATAGCCTTATTGGCGTGGTCCTTGGCCCAGTTTGGACTATATCAGCAATCCATTCTTGTACAGCATTGCCAGGCACAGGATAGAGGGTCGCATGTGCCAAGGACTGTTCCCAGCAGACAGCTTGGATGCAGCCAACCTGCCTTGAAGGCACAAAGGAAAGAGTTCTTCGCCTTTTTATTTAATAGCACGTACTTAGTCATAGAGTCCACGGCAGACATCTAGCGAAGGTCCTACCTTCCTGAGATTTCCTTAGACCGCGGGAACAGTCAGTTCTCAAGAGCTCTGAATGCACTTTTGTTTATTGTTGACGGCAGGAGATTGCACTCATATCTTAGACATCTAAAGTCAGACGTAAAACAAGGAGGGGACATACCTGCTTGTGTAACTAGATCTTGATGACTGTGCTAACATTGTAGGGCAGATACGATTAATGGTTCTGGATTCTGTGTGCAAGCCGTATTAGGGCACTGTATAACTTCTGAAAGGAGACCTCAATGCCTGATTGCCTTCTGAGGAAATTCTAGAGGAACGTGTGTGGCAGGTTTTGTAGGAAGCCCCAACAGCTCTTTGGCTTAGACAAGTAGCAGGTCAGGGCTGTCATCAGGTAGCAGATATTATTTGTTCTGTGGTGTAGATACCTTTATCAGTCTCCATCTTCTCTTTGATCTGAATAGATTCCTCTGTGGGTCAGTGAGAAAAATGCTTTCAAACCAGATTTTTCTTCAGAGAATTCCAGTTAGACAGGATAGTTTCCCCCAGTAAAACTGCAATGATTTAAATTACGTTATTCATATGAGAAAGGCAATTGTAAAAAAGTTCTGACATCTGAAAATATTAATCTGTTTTTGGACTACGGATTTCTTATGTTTTTCTTCCAGCTAACCCTTTGTTTTGAAATTGGACTTATTCCATTCATGAAGGGGTGCAAACAGAAATGAAAGCACTTTTAAATGTATCAAATTCTGATGTTTTGTTTGTTGACGCTTTCCTTCATCTAATTTGTGAAAATTAGGGGGATGTCTTCCTGTCTCAGGACTAAAATAAGCAAATTCTTAAGGTAGAAAACTGATTATTGGTTCATGACTAATACAGAGCCACTCAGACTTAGTTTCTTCTGATCTGAAGAAACACACAAACTATTGTATTAATAGAAGGAAAGCCTTGCAGATGAGTTCACATGTATGACCACAGTCTAAGCCTTAATTTCTCAGATCTGCCATTTTATTATTGAAAAATAATAATTCTCAGAGCAATTTTTAATAGAAGGATTTTCACAAACAGTTGCAGACCTTTCTTGGAGTGTTGAGGAGGAAAAGTCATGTATGACTTAATATCTTCCAGTAGCTCTGTCTGGAGCAGAATGCAATAACATGGCGCTGTGTTGTCTGGTAAAATTTCACAGGGGTAGGGTACGTGTCAACCAGTGAGATACTCTACCAGACAGCAAAATTTCAAAGCATTAGTGTGGCCAAGCAGCCCACCAGGCAGACCAGTTAACTGAGCAGTGGCAACAGGAAAACAGAAAGTCCTTGAGGAGCAGCTGGCCAGCTGGCATGTGTTGTTGGCAGCCGCTGTTGTGCCAGTTGGTCATCCTGGGTGAAGAGGCGAGGTCTGCAATTTAAGGAGAAAGAGGGTTTGGAGAGAAGCTGCTGAGAAATGCAGGAACAGCCCACTCTCTGATCTGTGTGACTCCCTCGCCTCGGGAGGTTTGTGACTTTCTGTCTGAGGCGTTCGGAGGATATCAGCAAGGTGGTGTAGCACAACTGCAGATGAGGATTATACATGGGAGATGCACACAGAACTGCAGAACTGGCATTCGCACCCTTGGACAGACCGGCTTAAATAAACTCCAAGAGATCTGCCTCAATAATTGTCCGAAACCACTTGAAATAAAGACTAACAGATCTGGCTGCCAATTTACTGCATAAGTCTGATTAACACTCTTACAATTGTATTTCCCTGTCTTGTGGTGAAGTTAAAAAAATATAGTTACGCTAAAGAAATAACCAGAGGGTCATATGCTTTCCTTTCATTGCTTATGCAGGTCAAACTGTATATCCAGCCTTACCTCTTCCCTTACCACTGTGTTCACAGTCTGTTTAGTTTAGGATAGACTAAGATGAAAGATCTGGCAAGAGCTTAGATTATGGCAAAAGGTTTAGGATAGGATGGGACAAAAATTTAGAATAGGACAGAAAATGGCTTAGATAAGGACAAAAGGTTTAGGATGGGTAGGACGAAAGATTAGGGTAGGATGTAGGATGGGTAAGGCGAAAGCTGGGAGACCTTCGAGGGAGAAAAGACTGCTGATACAACAGGTGTGAGAAGCTTCCCAAATCTTTATTTTCTCAGAACTGGCATATATAGGGATGGTTTTGACTAGTGTGCTAGTCCTTAGTCATAACCTGGAAGTCACCCGTGTATCAGCCTGTCATAAAAAGACGTGATGGGGGGAGTGGGTAAAAGAGATATCTTTGTGAGGTTATGTAGTTTGCATTTATTCTGACATGGAGTTCTCCATGACACAATAAGGCTTCCCAAAAAGTATTAATATATTTAATATAATATGATACATTTTTGTATAAGTTATTATTAATATAATATGATAGGGTGCTTTGATTTAAGAAAGAGAGAGACAGAAAAACATCTAATAATAACAGCAGTTTGAGGGCAGATTCAAATACTAAATAAATAAAATTGCTGTCTTCTATTGCTGCTTCCTGAGTAATGTTTTCAGCTTTAAAAATTAGTAAAAAAACCTAAAATTGGCATGTTGAAATGAAGCCAAACTTTGGATTGTTTTCCAACTCAAATATTTTTAGTGACGTTTGTTTCATTATATTTGCAAGGATTGGCTTGGGTTTAAGAAAAATAAAGCTCTGGAAAAAAGGCTGAGCCCAGTTCCTTTATTATAGCTGCGGCTGTAAAGAACAACTTCAGTGAAAAGCCTGTCAAAGATTTAAGTAAAAAAACACATTTCCTGAGAAAACACAGGGTTAGGTAAGATTAAAACTATATATTTTTTTTTAATTTGGAGGAAATAGAGTTAATATGACTCACTGGTATGTTAGAATTACATGATTTTTAAAAAAACTTAATAGTTTGGAGGAATATGACTTTTAATCTCCAGTTATTTTGCTTTTTTAATACATTTGAGGAAAAAAATTAGAAGAATATGGCGTAGACTTAACCAGAGTTCCCCAGCCTTTACAAAATGGTTCGTGTTAATATTTGAGCAGTGTCCTCCTCTATGTGACCTGCAGACTTAGTTTTTCACCTATGAGCGTCTGTTGCAAACTGTCCTCTCTTTCAGAGACCCCCTCAGGGGTTTCTTTGTGCAAATGGGATCTTACATGAGAGCTTTCTTCTCTGAAGATACTTTGAAATAAAAGAAGCCTGTTCTTCATGGTTACTGCATCTTACTTATCTACTTATCCTTGTTCCTGGTGCACACATTGTAGCTGCATCCCTAAGAAAGCCAAGCTTTGAGATGAGACTGGGGCTCACAAGAGCTGGTGCGCTGTGTGAGGAGCTCAGCACTCTTAATGAGGTGCCATCTTGTGCTCAGGGGTTTCTGCAGTTTTTTGTTATTAATCACATTGGTATACATTTTATATTGCTGGTGACTATCTGAATCTGAGAAGAGCCTGAAGCAGTTTCACAGAAGCATGATCTGTCCTGTTTGTTCAATGAGGCATTTCAAGGTCTGTGCTTAACAGTAACAGTCTTAAGTGTGAATGTTCCTGACTGCTGATGAAAATCAGAAGAAACACATAGAATATGAATATTTGTGAACAATTTCTGAAAGACTCCGCATCTTTCCCTCCCTTTTCTCCTGAACTGTCAAAGCTATAGTGTCAAAATCATTAATAGAAGACAATAGAAAATAATCCTGCAGGTATTTCATTGCTCCCAGAGGCCAGTCAGTCTTGAATGTACTAATGCAGGTATCAACCTGTTGAGGATTCTTTTTCACAGCATGAATATTTTTGTTTTTTTTCACAGCAGTTAATAACATTCAAAGTGTTTATCTAGGTTCCTCCATCTGGCCATGTACAAATGAAAAATATTTCGAAGTATCAGATGGCCTTGCTCTGATAGTACCTCATGACTCTGGGACCTTGGAGCAATGCTGCTTCCAAGCTGTCATTTGGTTTTATTTGAGAGTGAAAAGCAGCTCCACTGTCAGAGCCAGGCAGGTAACAGTAGGATCGTATGTGGTAAGAGTAGCATCTCATTTAAATTTTTCGAATTAAAGCACTTGAAAGATCTTAATTCTTGATTTACCCCCAGGTTCCAACTCACACTGTGTACAGACACAAATGAATGCATAGCCATTACCATGCTGGTGTTTTTCTCATAAAAATCAGCTTCAAACCTGGTGATTCTGTGTTGTGCTGAGAAATAAAGGATTGTGAGTTCTAGACTCGTATCTACTGATGGGTTTTAACAGTGCTTTGCTCTTCATTGCCCTGATTGCTCAGAATATCATACCAAAGTTGCCAGCTGCTAGTGTCAGGCTAAATCTTGAGTACTAGTCTATCTTGACAGTATTAATTTTAGTGGTTATACACATAGGGAATTATCAAGGAAAATGCTTAACATAGGGACTCAGCATAGGTGTAGTTTTACAGATAGGCATTTGTAATATGTTTAGTTTTATGCAACAAGTCCATAGGGAATAGGTGTAGTTAAAACTATAGATATTTTGAATTAGAAATGTGAGCTTTGAAACTACTGGTAGTTTTTTTCTAACTTTGATACTCAGTGCTATGCAACTCATTGAATTACATGTGAATTCCATTCCATCTATGGCGTAGATACGGCACAGACATAGTTAGTAGGGTTCCTAACCAAACATGCAATGAGAAGTGATGCTTGTTTGACTCAGCATAAATTAGGCTGAGCAGAATGGGGTATTTGAAAGCCTGGGTAAGGGTGGAAATCTGGAGATCTTCCTTCCAATGGCAGTTGTGCAACGTCATAGTCTGTTTTGCCAGTCGACGAGCAATAGCTCAGCAGAGCTTGAGTATCAGGACAGATGGCTGATTTTAAATGCCATAAACATGTGGCAATAAAGGAGCATAATTATTCCACTTGCAAACCTATGGATCTCCATATGTGATCAAAGAATGACTAACTGAAAGACTTAACCCAGAATGAGAACTTGGATTTTGATCAATCAGAGCAGATCAGCTGGCCAAGGCATTGATTAGATGACATGAGGCTGTCTTTCCCCCAGCCTGCCAGCTCTGCACTCTTGGATGTGCTTTCTGCGAAATGGGCCACACTTCTGCGTGCAACATCTGCTGTCTGGTATTTCAGCCTGTTACCTGTCCTTGATTGGTGCCTTGCTCGCAGAGGGTAATAATCTTGTGCTGCTGCCAGGAAGCGTAGTTTGAGCTGAATGAGGAAGATATATAATGAAGCAATGAAAATCTGGAGTGAAAACGTTGTTCATGATGCAAGTTGGCATGAATTGCTGCCACTAAAAGAAATTCATCATTTTAAATTCACTTTTTTTTCCTTAAGGAAATAAAAGAGCTTTATAAAAACAAAGTTACTTAGACTGCAGTCTAAAGAACCTCAGAATTACAGCGTGCAGGTTACGTATATCTATGTCTCAGTTGGTACCTTTGCATATATTATGATATCCTTGAGAAGGTGGTCTCTCATTGTTTCACTGCCGTGCTCAGGGAATGAGGCCCTTACTCAGTATATTCTTCATCTGTGAGTAGCACACATATTACTTACAGGACACCGTGTAAGAAAATGTATGTGCTGTATGTAACTTTTTTTAAAAGAACAGCGTACAACTTTTCTCAAATGTGGCAACTTGCTCTTTTAATAAATCTCTATGTCATTTTTAATGGAGCCGGCTTCAAAAAAACCTGTACTGAGATAAATGCTAACTATTTTTTGAAGAAAAGCGACATGCATTTATACAAAATATTTTGGAAAGCTCTACATTTTGAGGAAATATCATAACTTTGAATCCTGATAGGGAACAAGATAGAGTAATATGGTCAGTGACACAACACAGAATATTATTTAGAGTGTATACATTGCTGTAAGCTTTAGGCCATGGGTATCCAACTCTTTTTAAAGCAGACCTAACAGCATCTTGCAAACTACTTACTCTGATATATCTCCTTACAGATAATCATTCAAAGCCAATGGAAATTGACGGGGATGTTGAAATTCCTCCTAACAAAGCAACAGTCCTTCGGGGCCATGAATCAGAGGTGTTCATCTGTGCCTGGAACCCTGTCAGTGACCTGCTAGCATCTGGGTAAGACCATGACTGAAACCAGCTGCTGCAATCAGAGTGTATTAGAGATGCAAGAACTTGAGAGCATATAATAGAGATGAGTGACTCTTCTCTTGACTGTTTTGTTAGCCTGCAACTGTTTCCTTCAGCAGTTCTGTACCTATGTAGGAGTTAAGTAATTATAAGGTGACGCAGAATGCGAAGCATTTGCACATTTGAGATGTGCACTCTGTGGCCCTGAATACGTGTAATTTTTTTTAAAGATTTTTAAAATAACTATGGATAATTCTAGAGTATTTGAAGCTCATGTAATCTACTCCTACTGCTCTTAGTAAATGGTTCACACTGGCATCTCAGAAAGTCTCTAGCATCCAAGTTTTATTTTTAAAAGTATGGTGACTCTAAACCAGAGTTCTCTTTGGCTAGGTCTCCGTTAGTGTGGTGCACAAACAGGAGTAGATCTCTAGAGCAAAAACTATTGTGCAAGGATCTTATGGGATAGGGGAGCTTCAGGCTGGACTTTGTTTTATCTGATGAGCAGAACATTAAGGAGTGGTTTGAGGACATGTTTTGATTTAGTGTCATTGGAAAGGAGTCTAGTTTGTGTTCTGCAGGACTGCTCAGCAATGACAACCAAAGCATGGTAAGTGGGACAATCAGGAGATAGACTTACAAAAAAGCACTTTTCAGCCAAACAAAAATGCTAATGTAAACATACACTGACAGCTATATATAGACACTGTTGGAATCTGTGTTTGTTCATGCTTAAAGTTAAACCTTAAAATGAATGCTAAATTTAAGAAGTCTAGCTGGGAACATGGAGGAAAGCTGATACTAGTTACAAGAGAGAAATGAGTCTTCATCACTTAGAGTTACTTAGCAATATCAGAACTGTCGTGGTTTAACCCCAGACAGCAGCTAGGACCATGCAGCCACTTGCTCACTGTCCCGTTGAAATGAGGAAGAGAATCAGAAGAGTGAAGTGAGAAAAAACTCATGGGTTGAGATAAAGACAATTTAATAGGTAGAGCTAAAGCCGCACATGCATGCAAGCAAAGCATACCAGGGAATTCATTCACTGCTTCCCATGGGCAGGTAGGTGTTCAGCCATCTCCAGGAAAGCAGGGCTCCATCACACGTAACTGTTACCTGGGAAGACCAACGCCATCACTCCAGACATACCCCCTTCCTCCTTCTTCCCCTAGCTTTATATACTGAGCATGGTATCACATGGTATGGAATATCCCTTTGGTCAGTTGGGGTCAGTTGTCCAGGCTGTATCCCCACTCAACTTCTTGTGTACCCCGACCCTTCTTGCCGTCAGGGCAGTGTGAGGACCAGAAAAGGCCTTGACTGCTTAGCAACAACCAAAACCATCAGTGCACTATCAACGCAATCTCTCTTCCCAAATCCAAAACACAGCACTATACCAGCTGCTGGTAAGGCCTAGTCAACTCTATCCCAGTTGAAACCATGACAAGAACACATTTCTTAGGAGGAAGAGGAGAGCCCTTATTTTATTTCCAATTTTTTGCAAGGTCATCAAAATAGTCTTCTTATCTTTGTTGACTTAATACATGAAAACAAGGAATTAGAGTGCAAATGGGAAAGAATAAATAGGAAAAATAAGTATCAGGTTGGGTAAACAGGACAAGATCTCTAAGAGTGTGGAGGCAGTAGCTTCCAAAGAATGATTTCCAACAACAAATTGGATTTTTAGAAAATCGGTTCCTTTTGAATATAACTTGTTTCTGGAATGTTCAGGCTCAATAGTACTTTTAGCATCTGTAGCAGTGTTTTCATTTATTAATTTTAAATGGATATATAGCATTAGAATTTGCAAAAACTGTATATAGGATTTTTGGATTAAAAAAAAAAAAAGCTCTTTTTTTCCATAGGCTCAGTGTGTCTTCTGGTTTGCGATAGGGTCCCTGGGTGATGCCATGATATAGACAAGAGCAGTAATAGCAGCCACACGCCTACACCATGCATTTTCTGCATTTTCTGTATTTTCTGCTAACTGTATTCCTCTACCCACTCAGTTTTTTAGTGTCTCGGGCAATATTGCTTGGCAGTATTCCTTATCCCATCCAAATGGCAAAGCTCCATCCAAGTGGTTATTATTAAGAAAGGAAGATCTGATCATTATGACCAGACTCCAATTAAAATAGGCAAGCGTAAAACAGTTATTTCACAAAGATTTTCCTCTTCCCAGAATACAGTGGAGTGAGCCATAAAAAGACATTTATATAATGTATAAATAAATCAGTATTGACAAGTGTGGAAGGCATGTAGCACATGATGTTCTTTAATTGTCCTGGCCCAAATCTGAGAGGACGTTTTCAAAGAAAAAAAACAAATTGAGAGAGGGCAAAGAATCTGTGATGTTCATGAAATGTTACTGTCTACATAGTGATTTGTAAATCAACATCAAATGGTCCTGAATGAACATGCTCCTGTACTTCTCTAATTTCTCAATATATGCCTAAATGCTTTGACATCGATAATGTTAAATCATGACCTAATAGTAAAGAAAACCTCAAAAACTAAGAAGAATTTAGTTAACCGTGTTAAATTGTTTTTACGGTTATTTTTTATTAAAGATGAAAGTCTATAAAAGGTTTCATAAAATCTGGCAGAACATTCCCATAGGAGGGGCAAACATAATTAGAACTTCATGGGCTGTCTTGAGATCACAGCTCACAAGTACTTTATTTAGGATCATTCAAATGAAGGGACTGTATTTGTTGATACAATAGATCTCCTTTAGCCCTGTCATCCTAAACAAAGTACTTGTTAATAGTAAACTTATCCATTGTGCTATTTATTTGAATTCTATGGGGAACAGTCTGCAGGTGGTCAGATAGCACCCCCACATTATATAAAGGAAAATCAGTGGGGAGAAAGGACACCATACAGAATTATTCTTCAGGGACACCTAGTGGCGCCTGAGATGAAGTGAAGATGCTGATTTATTCTGGTGAATATCTGCACAGCTGAAATTAGGCATCTACTCAAGTGCTCTGTCCCTCTGCAGGTATCTACATCTCTCAACTCGTTACACAGGGAGTTAAGACTGCTATGTATAGGTGCTCCGACCTCATCTGTTGGCTTTAGCTTTGGTAACTACTTCCCAGCGTCTGCATCGCCACTCTGACAGTGCTTGCCGTACTATACTGCTTCACTAGGATCTGTGGTTCACAGTCCTAGGCGTGCGTAGTTCAAACTGGGGACCATTTCATAAACCCAAGTATGTGCTGCAGTGATAGAGGAACCAGTGGGTGTTTAACTTCACTGCAGGGTGCTAGGCACTGGTAGATGATATCTTACACAGCTTCGAGTAAACCCAGAGGATGATAATCAGAACCATTAGTGAGATGTCTAAGATAGAGGAGTACCATCTGACTAGCCCTTCAATTAAGCTTTACCCTTCAGTGTAATAGGTCTTTCTTAATAAGCTTCACTACTGATTCTGGAAACACATAAATACATGCATGGTTAGGAAGTACGGTCAGGTGCTGTGTCTCATGCAGCCTAATGGCAATGCAATGAAAATGCAAATAATTTAGTACCATGCATCTTGATCAGATTTTAGCCTACTTGCAAGAAACAACGTATGTGATGCAGTTAGCCTTCATGTAAAACAGCAGCAAGCACCTAATGAAGCTTACATGACTGAAATGGCACAGAATGCACAGAAGAAAATGAAACCAAAGGAAGAAAGTTGAGTGTCTGATTATGCCACTGCACAAAGAAGCATTTGAGATGTCTGGTATAGTGACGGAGCAACCTTTCATCTACAGGTAAACTGTGTATTACGGCAGCAATTAAGCAAGGGGAAGAAATTCCCCACGATACACAGTAATCTTCAGTTCTCTTTGCCTTTTACAAAGTAATACTTCAAAAAAGAAAACTGCAGTTAGTCTGATGTGAGAACAGTGAATTGTTAGATTCTATAATAGCCATATTGTGCTGCCCAGTCCGTAGTTTTCTTCTGTTTTCCCATCTGCCTCATTGTACCCATCTGCTGGCTTCTTAAAAAATACATATAAAAACCTAACTATTAAATAAAGGAAATAACATGTTTGTTCTGTTTATAAAGTGCCTAGCACAATTGATCTCAATTTGTGGAAAAGTATTTTCTTCAAGCCTTGTTATACAAGCGATAGATTTTTTAACAATTAGCGGCAGTTTAGACAGCAACCTGATGTAATCTTCAAAGCACTAAAAGAATAATGCAGGTTCACAATCTAATGTGAAGCAAGCTGTGTAGGGGGATTTGTTTGTAGAATGAATTACCCCAAACTAGAGCATTGGTTTCCAGATTTCCAGATTCCAGAGGATTTTGATATTTGATGTCCCATCTACACAATTGCTATGATTTTTTAGGATGTGATGGCTAGCACAGGAATATTTACTCTCTGGATTTTGCAAAGGGCTATTTTTAAAAAAACAAACAGCGGAGACAGGAATTTCTCTGATCAAATAGCCAGAAAAAATATATTCTGCAGCTGCTCTTCCTCCTCCACCACACCCATAACCCTTAAAGCGGAGGATGGAGGAGACTAGAGATACCAGTAAAGGCTGTCAAAGGCATGACTGCCACCAAATGCTTACGAGAAGAATGCTTAGATGTTAGGAATAGAAACATTATAATAGTACAGTAAAGTGCATACATATAGCCATGTAAGAGGATTAATTACCCTTTATGAAGGAAATCAACATTCCCAAACAAGTAATTGCTTATATTGTTTTGGACAGGTAAAAAAAAAAAAAAAAAAGGAAAAAAAAGTAGTTGCTTGGCCAAATGTGAAGATTTTGGCATTCCTGGCCATAATTCCAATTTTGCTTTTAAAATCCAATTGTCCTCTTCTTCAAAGACTGATTTCTTCCATGAGATATTTTTTCAATATCGAATTTTATGACACATATAAATTATTACAGATGGTTGTGTTCCCTGGGTTGTGCAGAAACCGATTACAGCTATGTCCACATTAGTAAACTAACCATGCCTGGGAATATTCCTAGGCACGGAGGCCAACTGGCACAGAACGGCGAGTGTCTGTGCTAGCAAACTGTCCTGCCTGCCAAACAAACCGCACACTGGGAATTGTCCCTGAACCGTTGTAACCACCAAGCCATGCCCAGGGGTTATTCAGAGAGAACGTCAGGGCCCTGAGCAAGAGTGCTAATTAAAACAGGCTAGGGAATAACCTATCAGTTGGCCAGCGTAGGTGATCATGGTCCAGTGACCCAGAGTGTTCCTGAACGTGCTTGAATTTCCCAGCATGGAAGTGGATGGACTGTGAACGTCAAGATTGCCAGAGCCTTGAACTCCAAAAGCTTTGCTAGTTGAATTTAAGCTGCTCTCTCTGCACGTTCAGCTGCTGCTTCCAAGAGTGCACTCTGTTCTCTTACATCCAGCCGTGCCCTTCAAGTAGCTCACTTAGCCGTGAAACAGAGGCACCTAGCCTCATTCCCAAAAGTCAACAGTAGGTTTCTTTGCTTATCTTTGCCGATCTATACCAGCCTCTTTCACACAGGGGAACTTTGTCTCTTGCAGACTACCCTGTGCACCTTCGCTCTCCCTGGTCAGCAAAATAATTCACCATAGAAGCTGTTATCCGAGGTCTTTCAGATATGGCTGTGTCTCTCAGAAGCAAGAAAGGATGTTTTTAGGCCACCTCCTGTTATCATCTCATCATCTCTGGGTTTTATGTAACACTTTGAGTTACTGTTTCTCATATCAGTGGTTGAGGATCCATTGTGAATTACCTTTCTGAATAATCCTTTTGAATTACCAGATTGAATCACAGAATCATAGAATATTCGTGGTTGGAAAGGACCTTTGAGATCGAGTCCAACCATACACCCACCAAAAACAAACAAAAACCTCACAACCCCACCAAACAAACACCCTACAATCTCTGCCAGTAGAGCATGCCCTGAAGTGACAAATCTACACGTTTCTTAAATATCTCTAGTGATTTCACACACCACCTCCCTAGTCAGTGCCAGGTGTTAATTCTGCTAACTGTAAGTGCTTATTCATTAGCAGGTGACTTTACTGGGGCCAGCTTCCTCATTGCATCAAATCAGTTAATGCAAAGCAATCAGCTATTAGGCGAGGTCTAGTTGAATAACCTGTTGCAGGTAGCACTGTTGTAGAAATAGTGGGACAGAGATCTTCCTCTGGATATCTCCAAGGCACTTCACTCTACCGACTGCCCAGGAAACGTAAGCGCTTCCTTTTAGACAACTGCTTTATTAAGGAAAAGTTAGGTGTGTAAATTATAAGGAGGAGTTTTATTCTCTTTGTGCTTTTAATAATCTCTTTTAAAATAAAATAATAAAAAGTCTAACTTGTTTGAGCCAGAAGTGTTAAATACACATTAGCGATATTGCTTATCAAAATAACAGTGATTTAAGACTTGCAGCTGAAGATTAGAAATACCAAGGTTCAACAACCGTCTTGCAAATTTCTTTACCCAACTGTAGCTGTTTTAACCTCTTCGCTGACAGTTGTGGTATGGGGATTTTATATGTCACAAATAAAATTCTGCAAACATTTGTCCACCTTGATTCATGATTATACCGGGACCGGAGAGCATGAAATAAAATTCTTTCCAAACTGGCCTTCCTAAAATTTAGCAGTACTCTGCCCTAGAGCAGAACAGTATACCTATTACTCAAGTGTTCATGACTTGCATGTTGGAATGAGCTGCTTTATCATGCAGATAGAAATGCTTCTGTGGGCTAAGGAGATTAAATATCTTTCTGAATTGTGCTTGAACTATGGTCCTCTAATAAGGCAGGGTTCACTGAATCATTCAACAGAAATCAGAATACTTTCCAGAGCAGAGAATACTCTTTTTTTTTTTTTTTTTCTCCCAGCAACAAAAGCGAAGACACAAATACCCCTGCCACACACGGGTAGGCTTATAAAGCCTCTCTGCAGGGACACATAATAGCTTATGTACCCTTAGGAAAAAGAAAATGGAAAAACAAAATTAAAATCCTGGAAAATAAGATTGCCCAGGCATCGCCAGAAAACTGACTAAATAAAACTGTTGAAAAACAAAACATAACCCTTTTAGAACTAGCAAATAGGATATTGTGTTTGATAGCCAAATGGCTGAGTAGTTTATTCACAGGGTCCAATAACAAACTGGATTATTACAATGAGGGCAGGAGTGGCCTGGAGTCCTATATAGTGGAGAAGCCAGCACTCAAGAGATTTCCTACTTAGCATGTTATCCAGTAACCCAAGCCTATGAAAGACTTACTCCCATTCCCATTACTGTAAATTATCACAAGTAAAAATGTTCTTTAACTTCTGAACCTCATGATTAACTTCGTTAATTTTCTAGCCAACACGTACAAAATTGTTGTTCTGTTTTCCAGACCTCTGAAAAATAAGGAGTTACATTACAGTCACAGTTCTGTATGGTGGAAAAAAATTATCCTGTTTCAAATTATTTCTTAATCACTAAAGGGAAAGATTTGTTCCAAAAATTAAAGAGTGGCTGTACCAGCAGTACCTTGTGGTTAGGCTGTCAAAGCCCTGGCCAGCCCATCACATCTGAGCTTGACACAAAGAGTTCAGAGGACATTCCCCAGGCGTGCGGTGACACAGCAGAGCTCAGAGCCATGAACTGTTGTTCATGTAAAATTAGGCTAAATTATTGGTAAAATAATACACAAAGATCAATCAAGTTTGATACTTGATTGGTCAATATTTGTACTCAAAGACGTGTGAAGTGTTTAAAATTTGCCCAGGACTTTTAGTATAAATAATTAAAATGTTTTATTAGAAGACCAAGAGAAAATTTAATATTATTTAATGATGGATTTCCTTTTGAGTAAACACGGCTTATCACAGCAAAAATGGATGTCAGGTTTTTAGTCTTCAAAGAAAGGCTTTTTCTCCTTGTTAGTGTGTAGGAAAGGAAATTTTAGTCATTACTTTAAAAAAAGGAAAAGCTAACACATCAGGTATATCAACAATGAAATTTCATCTTGACTGTATGAATTCTTGGAAATAGAAGAGAGATGCTAATTCTCCTCCAAGATTGTACTTATTGCATGTAAATGAAAATTACCCTCTGGACAAAACAAGCAATCTGGGGTACTTTGATTGTTTTGGTTGTTGTTATTGATTGTTTAAACAAAAGGGGGGGGGGGAGGGGAGAGCAAGAGACAAATCCTGATAAATCTCCCACTCCATTGCAAGTTGATTTCTGACCTCAGAGACATTTTTCATTGGAAGAAAGATTTATACAGAGAGAAAATAAATGTATTATTTACAAGCAGATTATGATAACCTCTTCACTTCCTCCTCACAATTTTTTCTAGACAAAATCAGGGGTTTGGCCTGCAATAAAAACATCTCCCTAGAAAATATTTGGTCTGTGGAATAGATTAAAATCCTGATGGTCTTTCTGTCTTGCTCTATTATGTCAGTAGTTATTTTGCCACTTTTTTGGACAATGTGAGCTAAGCAGCCAAGCTACAGACAGCAAAGGACCCTGTAGACATGAATTCTAAAAATTAAATTAAGATTAATTTTTAAAATTAATTTAAATTACTGTTCTACTTTCCTAATCTTTAGATTCTCTGTTTTGATTTAATGCTGAGAGGCTGTTTTGCAAACAGCTCCTGTCAGAGGCTGTGTTCTGGCCTGTCCTGAACCAAGTACCTTATGAAAGGGACATGGCCAAATTCAAGGCAACCTTAAATTCACCTCCTGCTTCTGACGTAGCTGTCAGAGGAACCCAGGCAAGACCAGGGAGGTGACACTGCAGCACCTTTGTCACACTGCTAGAGGTCCCCTTTCCCGAGGCGGCTGCCAAGGTGACAGCCAGCATCTCTGGAGATGGTGACCCTGCAGGTGCCATCGCACCATGTTCAGGGCATACTGCAGCTCCGGGGGAACACCAGGGATTCGACGAGCCATTGGGAGCTAATGGGACTGTGCACACTTTTTATGTGTGTCATGTGGGCACAGCCCTTGTGTTTCTGTCTTTATTGGGGTCTCCACAGTGTTACGTTTGTAATGTTGGCACTATCTCTAGGCATGTCAAGGACATGGGGGTCATCAAGAGTAGTCAACATGGTTTTACCAAGGGTAAGTCATGTTTGACTAACCTTATAGCCTTCTATGAGGATATTACTAGGTGGATAGATGATGGTAGAGCGGTAGATGTGGTTTATCTTGATTTCAGTAAAGCATTTGACACCGTCTCCCACAGCATCCTTGTAGCTAAGCTGATCAAGTATGGGTTTGGTGATCAAGCAGTGAGGTGGATCAAGAACTGGTTGAAAGGAAGAAGTCAGAGAGTCGTAGTCAATGGGGCAGAATCTAGTTGGAGGCCTGTGACTAGTGGAGTCCCTCAGGGGTCGGTACTGGGACCGGTGTTGTTCAACATCTTCATCAACGACCTGGATGAGGGTACAGAGTGTACCCTCAGCAAGTTTGCGGATGACACCAAGCTGGGAGGAGTGGCCGACANTAAAGGGGGAGTGTCAGGAAGATGGAGAGAAGTTGTTTTCAGTGATGACCAGTGATAGGACAAGGAGTAATGGATGTAAATTGGAGCATAGGAGATTCAAGAGGGATATCAGGAAGAATTTTTTTACTGTGAGAGTGACGGAGCACTGGAACAGGCTGCCCAGAGAGGTTGTGGAGTCTCCTTCACTGGAGACATTCAAAACCCGCCTGGACACGTTCCTGGGTGATGTGCTCTAGGTGACCCTGCTCTGGCAGGGGGGTTGGACTAGATGATCTTTCGAGGTCCCTTCCAACCCTATGATTCTATGATTCTATGATTGAGTTACACCAGACTGTCTCAGTTATGGCGATATTAACTTTAGTTATGAAATGCAAAACATAGAGAGCAAACAAATGTATTTTAGGTAAAAGTTTTCTGAATAAAGCAAATGATGATGTGGATTTAGATGATATGTATAATTTAAATATGTGTTAGCTTCTTTTAAAAGCTATACAGAGTGCAGGAAGTGTTGGAAAGAAAAATTGCGTTACAAAGGCTGTGGTGTTCTCTCAATGAAAACAGAAACAGAGGTTTTTACATTGTTTGCTGGGTCGACACCAAGAGGAGTTTTCATCTCTGCACAATTGCTTTTATAGATCTGGAGACTCAACAGCCAGAATATGGAATCTCAATGAAAACAGCAACAGCGGTTCCACTCAACTAGTTTTGAGGCACTGCATAAGAGAAGGAGGACACGATGTCCCCAGCAATAAGGATGTGACTTCATTGGACTGGAATGTAAGCTAACTTCTAAGACTGTGCATGGTTTTTAAATGTCTAAATTTAATTCAGAGGCAATTACAGCTGCTGCTCTGTATCTTTTATATCTGAGGTGACCAGAAGCTCTGTCCTAACCTACTGACCTCTTGTTTCAAATACTCATACTAAGCTGAACTTTCCCCTATATGCTTTAATTTTCCAGGACTGTTGCCATCTTCAAGATAATTAATGTTGTATTTATATCTCTGTTTTAGAAGCATGGGTAAAAATAAATTTAGCTAACTTTAAGCATGAAGATTGAACACGCAATCTATGTAGTAATGAAGCCTGATTAATAATGTTTTTGCATCTCTCAGTTACTTTATTTTGGCATGTAAGGAGATACAAGCACCAGCTATACTTTTTATGAGGTTGGACTATCAAGACCCTCTCTCATTTGAATTAAGCTGTGCATAGCAAAAGATGTTCACATTATTGTCTTTATCTTGGTTGGAGCACGTATAGTCATTCTCTTTTTACCTACACACCATCTCGGTGGAACTGTTTTGCTGGATCCCCTTTTTACTTTTGTCCTGCAAAACCTTTTATCTTAGATAACGTGGTCCTGCACAGAGAAGACAGAAGTGAGCACAGGTATTGTTAAGAATCCCCAGTGTCTGGGCAGTGTCTTTGAGCAGCTTCAAGGCTGCTTCATGTCTCCTTTCTGCCACCAAGCATTTTAAAAAGAACTTGTAAGACCTTGCAGGAACCTTAACTAATTTTGAGATCACTTGCATTCTGCCTGTTTTGCTGGTATTAGTACAGACAGCGTGATCGCATTAGTCTTGTTTTCGTAGAAAAACAGATTAAAAATTAAGTACCAGAAAGGGTTCTCAGCAGTTACATACAGTCTCAGTTGCTGGCCAGAGACCAAGATTCGATTAATCTTTCCTACAGTGTTACTGTCCTTCAGGTGAGCTAGGTGCTTCACAAAAGTAAAAGATAATGCCACTGCAAAGTCAGCTTCCCCTGGGTGTTTTGTATTTGACACAATTAAAGAAGTTGGTGAATAGTACAGAAAGCAGAGATAGGCTATCAAAGCCAATAAAGATAAAACCCAAGAATATTCATTACCTCTTTCCTGTGGATAACACAGAGAAGAAAAATAGTTGGGAAAAACTGAACTGAGAAGTAGGAAAAGTTTAATTGGAAGAGGAAGACGTGCAAAGGTGCAGAACAATTATGAGAAATGCTGTCCAAAACAACGGGAACTACATCTTCCAGTAGTTCCCGTAGTACTTCCTTACCTTCCCAGGCATCAGTCATCACTGATACTTCACTTGCATTGTGCTAGTACTTAATGTAAGGAAATGTTCCTATTTTAAACACTTGAAGTGCTTCTAACTCGCTTTGAGTTTTCCAAGGAACATGAATCAACAAATTTGGATAAACTGTACATCTAGTCCATGAGTTTTCTTTTCCTTTTCTCTTTTTTGCTCTTATCACCTTTGTTTCGATCAGAGGTCCAGATAAGTATATATCACAGTGAAGCTGGCTTAGGTTTTGGTATTTTTCCCCCCCCATCATTATACATTTGAGTTGAATCTACAGCTGCTCTGACTCACTGTTTTTGGAGTGTTGGAGTGGACATATGTTCCAAAGGATTATTTTATGCCTTTTCCTAATTTTCTATTCATGATGCTAGAAATGCCATCTGCCTTTATTGTTTATTTAGAACCATAATATTAATCATATTTCACTGTGAAATTTTAACACCGGTGATATTTAATAGGTTCTTCTCTGGTTTATGTGATTTATGTTATAATAAGAAAGGTTATTTCTAGAGGCCATATTTAGATCATGTTCTTTGGTACCAAGGGTAGGATTCATCTCCTTTAGGTTTAACCGTCTAAACTAATCATCTAGACTCCCTCTTAAGTCAGCAGAAGCAGAGACGTGAGCCTTTGTGCTGGTCTGGGCAGAGTCTAAAGCAAGTGGGATCATGAATTACACTCCAGAGGTGGGTGATGCTGTTAGTTATAGAGGGAGACTAGGTCACTCTCTTAAACTAACTCATAACTTCTGGACGTCTGGAGATAGATGGGATGAATCTCACTGCTAATACAGGTGCTGAATTGTTTAAAGACTAAACGCCCAGCTCTGACAGTATTCATCTCGCCAGGTTGCAGAGTCGAGCATTGGTGGCTGGAGAGGAGGTATCCTTCAGTGAAGGGCTGCCTCCATCAGAATAGATCTAATTTACTGGTTGCAATTCCTGGGCTTTTTTTTCTCCTTATTGGAACCCATGAATCCATCTTTTCTCAGGCTGTCCATCATGGTACTGTGCCTCTGAGCATGTGTGGGAGTCTGTAGACAAGTAGGAAGCAGCTTCTTTGTGGTAGGTAGCATTCAAGGTGTTGACCGTGAATGTAGGTGGCTCAGGTGTTTAGGTCCTTCTTTCAAGTATGGGTGCCTAAATTTCACTGAAATGGGATTTAGTCGGGATTTAGATGACCGGTTGATGTTTTATCGGCTCTTTATGCCTAAGAAGTAGTATCAGCTTGTTATCTGGAGGAATCCCATAGAATTTGTTATATCTTATTTTCGTTTCCTAATCCTTTTGATTAAATTATTCTTATCTGATGGTTTAGGCCAGTATCTCACAATATGTTACAGGGTTTTATTTCCTCTTTGCAGAGTTCAGTAATAACCTTTAGTTTAAATCATAGTATAAGCTGTCTCAATGTGTGGGCTCAGATTTACCATAAATCACAATGCACAAACCTTAAAAAAAAAGGAATTAAAAGAAGAATGTTCGGTGAAACAGATTTCATCTAGTATTGACCTTTGCCATTTATATATATCCCAACAGAGTGACGGAACACTATTGGCTACAGGCTCGTATGATGGTTTTGCAAGAATATGGACAGAAGATGGTAAGTCAAACAACATTTATTGTTCTTAAGCATCGAACAGCAGTGAACTATAATTTGGCTTATTTCTAAACAAATTGTAATATTAACCTTTTCTTTATTCCAGGTAACCTTGCAAGCACCTTAGGTCAACACAAAGGTCCAATATTTGCCCTGAAATGGAACAAAAAGGGGAATTATATTTTAAGTGCTGGTGTTGATAAAGTGAGTTTTAAAAATACATTATTCTAACATATAAATGTGCTGACTCAGTAGGCTTGTGCTCCTGAATTCTGTAAGATTTTTTTTTTCTCCTTCAGGCATCCTGGAGAGTTCACTTCTCTTTAGTATGTTTCAGTGCATGTTTTTTACATTTTTGAGGCTGCATAAATGTTTACTATTTTCATGTAAAAGATTTTACTTAAAAAAACCAACACCACTTGCCCCCTGTGTAAAATTGCATCATAAATGTTTCTCAGTTAAGGAAAGAACTGTTTTGACTAATTATGTTTATAATTTCATTGACTGACTATTTCCAGGAAGGAAATGATCTTAACGATACTTGACCTTTTAGCTTACCTAATTATTGAAACACTTGTATTTGAATAAAATACATATGACTTCCTATGCAAATATGCAAAAAAAAAAAGTTAGTTCTGAACTCCAAATCAAGCAAAACATGATAGTTTCAGCTGAGTGCATAATAGAGATTAAAATAAACAGGTGATTGACGATGATGAACACAAATCCATTAAAACTGAAACTGGAAAGTGCACAGCATTCATCTTGGCTAACTTTTGATGTCTACAAATTCGATATCCTTGGCTTCCCTTGTAAAATTGGGAGAGAAAAATGACACTTCCAAGTTGGTTTTATGGCCAAGATGGGTTGTATGGGCTGTATCGCAGTGAGCTGTCCTGATAGTGCTCCTCTCCAGCAACTGACAGAGGGAGTCTAGGGAAACCAGCTTGGGCTTTTACGTCTGATTCGTAGGCTAGATGAATCCCTGTATTTTCACATATTTGTGAAAATGGGAATTTAGTTTTATTCCTTTCCATACTGGCTTATGTTCGGCTACACTTGTCTCCCAATCATAGTTCCATTTTTCTGCCAAATATGTTGCCAGTAACGTCAGTGATTCTTTAGATGATCCATTGCCAGCAAGATGAGGCATCCTTCATTTATTTTCTGGAAGCATATACTCCCAATACATTGACAATTTACCCACAAGGTAGTATTGAGCTCTACAGGGTAGTTGCTTACATGTGCTGTGAGTATGGATTAAATCTGTAGTAAGCAAATTTTGCTTCTGTCTGTCCCACCACAGTGGCAAGAAATGATACGTGCTCTGCTGCTAGATAAACATTTCATGGTGGTTTAATTGTTAGAAATGTAGTATCGTTTGTAGTTTTGGAATAGAATTCAGTTTGCATCTTTGAAAAGGAGAAAAAGTCTTCTGTGAAGAAGGTAACTGAAACAGCTGTAACAAAATGCATATTTAAAAATGTGTACTGCTGTCATCTAGCATTATTCAGACAGAACATGCCCATCCTTAGTAGTTATATTACTTCATGTAGGAGCGATACTTCCTTATCTACACTTAGATTATTATTCTGTAATGTTTAGAAGTAATTCCTGTTTTTTCAGCGGTTCAGTACACAACTCATGCAGCTGCAATCAATAATTGTATCAGTCCATCTTTTAGAACTACTCCTCAATGAGGGTGCTCTCTGTTTTCTATGAGCTGAACAGTCACTGATGTTTTTTTCCCCCCCTTCTTTCGGATGCAGACAACAATAATTTGGGATGCTCACACAGGAGAAGCTAAACAGCAGTTTCCTTTCCATTCAGGTAATTTCTGCATAACTCTTGTTAGTAAAATGAAATGCAGTTTCTAATTTTGTGAATGAAATTTATTTTTCTGTAAAAACCTATCTGACAGAGAGAAGTTTGAACCAAGTTTTTTGTGCTTTAACTATCCTGTGTATCATGGTTTATGGGTTTATTCTTTTTTCAGAAAGACTGGGTTCTGTGAGAATCAACTTTGAAAGTCAAACTGATTCTAGGAAAGGATTTATACACCAGCCATGTCTACCTAGCTGAATGATTCTGTCATTATCTATGAGCATGAATAGTACCAAGTGATGATTTATGAAGACACTTTTCGGTGGAAGTGTCTGGGGACTCTTCCACTCTTTCTGCTCTTACTGCAATGAAGCTGACTTGAGACAGAAGCAAACTGATCTCTCGTGCAGCTTGCATTCACCACTGAAAGCATGAAAGTCCTCAGGAATTTCTTAAGTTTTAATTTTGACTTGAAGTTCTTCAGTATTTTTTTCTTCTGATTATCAGAAGTCAATTGCCAACCTTGAGTTTCAAAATCTTGGTGCACCAAAACTTTGCTTGGATGGTTGTTTGTAGATCTGGTCTGCTTCAAGAAGACAGGAGATGTCGCAGATATAAAGTAATCTTGAGCAACAGGCAATCATTGACATAATCTTAAATTCACTTGAGACCAGACTTTTAAGATGATGACTGAAGTCACCGTCAAAACTGGCTAAGTTGTCACAGTGAAGTATTTTTAAGGGACATAGTCAAACTGAGTTTAAAACCACCAAAATATTCCAGATTCTGATACTAGAAATGTTCATCTTCCTGTGTGCTCACTGTAACTAATAATTTTTTTAATACAGCAGGCTTTCACGAGGAGCTTAGTGATGTTTAAAAAGATGTATTTTACTACTCATTTTAAAACGCTAATTTGCACATGCTTTTCAACTCCATTTCTAGTTGTTCTCATTCTCACATTTTCACATATGTTACTGATATGCAGGAGCAATTGAAGTGGTTGTTGAACAGAAGACAAGAAGTATGTCCATGCACGCAGCAGATCCATACTCTGCATTTTTGTCACTCATCTTCTTGCTTATTAATTCAACTGTCAGTTTGGAGGAGCCAGTGTCTGCTGACAGATTTTCTCACTGTGGCATTTATCTATCATAACTGTTCCACAAAAGCAAACTTTGCACTGTATCGTGATGTAGTTAATGAAACTCTTAGGCCTTCTAATCCTTAACTATTGATCTGAGTTGTTGCAGATTCAGAACTTGGCTGCCCTTTCAGAACCATGTTCACTGATGTGTAGCTGTCTTAGCAATGGCGTGCATCAAGGACGTATCACTCCATTCCCCTTTTAGCAAGTTGAAAACTTAACTATGTCTTCCAATGCATATGCCAAAGTCCATTTACATTCATGCATTTTTTAAAATTCTTTTTTACATGTGCTGTTTGTCTTTGGACCATAAGACACGGTTGAATTGGGGAGGTGGAGAGGCTAAATTTTTTTATTGTTACTCCATATATGTTTTTACAGGGAAGTAAAGCAGTTCGTTATTAAGGAAGTTGTTGATAGGCCAAAAGCAGATATCCAGCAATAAGCCCTTTAAAATCATTTGGAGCCTTTGTCCTCACAGAAGTCTAAAGCCACAAAGAACTTGTCCTTCTTACATCACTTACTCACCAGAACAAAGATTTAACAGCTGTTTCCTTACCGTATCTGGAATCTGAAAATCTTGTCTACGCTAGGATTAAAGGTGGCATTTTAACAATTAAAAGTCTAGTCTAGACAGACTACAGTTCCTTTAACACATAGTTGTGTGGTGAACTTCTTTGCATACTTCTTTGAAGTCCAGAGATAGTTTGCCTGGCAATAACATACATATTTACTCTCAGCTCCTGTACAACAACTTGTTTAGTTTACAGGACAAAACTCTGATGTTAAAGTAAAAAAGTAAAGAGTCCTTTGTCTAGGCCTTGAAGGCCTCTTTATCCTTCATGTTCCCACGTAACTTTAAGGTTTTATGGTCCAAATATTTAAGTATGTGGATAAGTAGCTTCTAGGGTTACATTATTCTTTGCAAAACTATGAGTCATCATAGGGCATTTGATCAAAATATTGTTCACAAAGTTTATTTCTTTAAAGTGGACTGGAATAATCCAGTTTTCACATCTGATAGATGCAGACTGATGCCTATGCATGCAGGAACAAATTGGTTAAGTGATACTATAAGAAGCATTTGTGTGAGCCAGTTATAGACATCTAAGTGCTCGGGATCACTCCCTGCAGACACTTAACTCTCTCCACTTCCAAGCTTCTAATTCTGAATCACACCTAAATTTGATCAGAAAAAGCTTAAATTAACTGATAATTATTGTAACACTGTTATTGTTGGTATTTATTTTAGCTGTATTTCTTAAGGGTTTGTTGCTGCTTTTATTGGGTAATATTCTAATTGGTTTTATGCAATTGGCTAGTATCCTGTGGTTTTGGAGACATGTTGGCAATTTGATTACTTGCATCAAAAACCTTGTTTGGTTGTTTTTTCCAGACCATTTTCTGTAGTTACTTATCCAGTAACCATATGATTAAATATACCAATAAATGAATCAGGATTAATTATCAACACTCTATGATTCAAATGATGCTGCAATGCAAATCCATTGCTTTAGGTGCCAGTAGCTCTCAGAAAATTACTTTTCAACTCATACGTATCATACTAGATATTAGCCCTCAAGGCATATTGCTATTAATGAAGATAGATTTTTGTTTGCTCTGAAACAGTAATACGAAGCTTGCAGCATAAAAATAAAGACAAACAGGCAGTTAGAGAAACAAAATCCTTTTCTGTTTCATGATCCTTATTCACGTTCATTGGAAATCTTGTAAGTAATCTGCCTTCCTCACACAATTTTTCTTTGTATTTCTGCAATGTAGAAATCCCTCACCTATCACTGAGAATTATTGCGCTTTTTCTTTAACATTCTAAAAAATATTTTTATTTGAAACAATTTCAGCCCTCCATTCTCATTTAGGGAGCTACTTGATGATTTGGAACATGACATAGTTTGGTCTCATCTTGCAGTTGATTAAAATTATAGCAGGAAAAAGCATACTTAAATATAATAGGCTTGGCAGCACGGATGCTGTTTCACCTCTGTATTACCAAAGCGTTTATCTGAACGTATTTGAATAAGGCATTTCTTGATTTCATTTAAATGCTAAACTTGCATTGTATTGTTGCCAGAAAGAGATTCAACTTTGCTTCCGATATGCTGGTCTTGTTCTGACACACTTGCTTCTCACAGGAGTGTGCTGAGAATGAAGATTTCTGTATTTTAGCTAGTCTTATGTCATCCTCTGGAGGGCAGCTAAACTCTCTCCTGAGCAAAAAACCAAGCAGCAATCTCACAAACACAAGCCAGCAGTATGTCAGGAGTTCCCTCCTCCTGCGCATGCTGTCAGTCCGCAGTGACGTGCTGTAAAAGGGTGGGGGTTTGGGGTCTTCCACACTTTTTGCAAAGTGTGTTGCACACAGGCACTAGTCACGAGTTCGCGTGCTGTCAGAGTACAGAGGTTCATTTCTTCAGTCCTAGTTAATGCCAAACTCTCTACAGACACTCTTCCTCTCATTTCAGATCAGCTTTATCAATGTCTCTATCTTAAATCAATCCCCAGCTAAATTAAACTGAATGCAGGTATTATTAATCCACGTGTGGATCCACTTTGCAAGCTAGTGCAAAGGATGATGGCCACCTGCTTTTTCTCCCTCCTGTGTGTTGTGCCTGGCATTCACAGAACATTTTTTCTAACCCAGATGAAATTATCCATGCTTTTTCTGGATGAGTTTCTTTGCTGAGCTGGATTACAGAGGAATGAATGGTAGAGAAGTGTCCAGTGGGGAGGGTGGAGGCAGATTGTTTTGTCCCCTCTTATGTAACTTTACCCAAAAGATTCTTATAAATAGGTGCCATAAAAAGCATACAGATTACCCGCTCCAAGAGGAAAGATAATTTGTGCCCTTCTGGCTGTCCCTATCATCCCAGTAACCGGTTGCAGGTGACAGGCCAAGAACTAGCTTTTAGTCTGTTTGATCCAGTTGGGTGACAGGAGGAAAATGATTTGGGATAACTTTTTTTGCTGTGTTCTTTGATGTTCTTTCCATTGTTTGTACTTCACAGCTCCTGCTCTGGATGTAGACTGGCAGAACAACACTACTTTTGCCTCCTGCAGCACTGACATGTGCATTCACGTGTGCAGACTTGGCTGTGATCGTCCCGTTAAAACCTTCCAAGGACACACAGTAAGTTTAAGAAATCCAAAATGTTAGTGATAAAGTCACGGCAGCATGTTACGATGATGGCAGATGATGTGTTTGCAGGGTGTGTTCTAGCACTGAAGTTGTTACATCCCATTGCTTCCCTAAAACCATATTCCTCGGAAGTGACTCACTGCCTGTGAAAAGGGATAAACTGTTCCACATCACCATAGGAGGCAAAACCTGCAGCTTAAACAGTGAGATTATTTATAAGTAGCATGAGCTGCAGACTAAGGGCACATTAATAAATAAGATTATTTTTCCGCTGGCTTAATTTCCTTTAGTAAATGAGAACTATGAATAAGGAGAGAACAGTTTACCTCCAGTCATTGTTCAGTTTTAGAATCAATTTCATCTAATAAGAGCCATTTAAGATGTATTTCCCCCTCTTTTCCTGGTGGTATTTAAAAAGTATCAATGGCTAGTTTTTCTAGTTTTCATTCATGAGAAAACTGCTGTCCTATACTGACCTGTAATTTAGATATTAACTTCCAGAACTGGCTGTCTCCCCACTGAGGAAAAATTGCGCGTTTGGAGACCTTTAGCTAGTCTGTGGTTAAACTGATATTTCGTAATAGGTTGTACGTTCCTACCAACAGACTAGTGTATTTCATGATTATATGAAATGCACCATTTTGCACATGATCTAAATTTTTACTTCAAATATCTGTACAGTTCCTTTTAATTATGACTGAAACATGTAAAATGGATAAAGCAAAATCTAAATGTTTTCCAGGATTATTTTCACTGAGACCCTGAGCCAATTTAGGTTTTTAAAATACAATCTTTCCCTTTTCATGAAATGCTAGTTTTCCCCATAGGTATGACCTTCAAAAAAGCACAGAAAACTTACTGATTACAAAGGGGATACCGTAGGCTTAGTTAATTAAAAAGTGCTATAAAGATTGATAGAGAAAGCATCGTAAACTATTCAATATTCCATGCTGGATTTTATTTGCACATAAACCTCTGTTCAGGGAGACCGGCATTGTTGTAGAGCTGCAATACTAAGAATATTAAACTCCACAAAACTTTACAGCCCACCAGTATTTTGTATTGAAAATGTGTATCTCCGAGATCTACAGAATATTAACCAAAGAAATACCTCCATTTTAGAAAAAAGTTAATGCTGTATCGTCAAATCTGTCTGGTTTGGTGATTTATTTGAATTCTAGCATATGAAGAAAGGGTAAGAGAGACTTTGTGCCAGAACACGTATCAGGAGACTGATTGTGTGGATTGTTCACAAACACAAAATGGTTCCCATTCCTAAATGACTCTTCAGTAGCACGTTAGGGAAGCAGCACTGCTTTTGTTCACCCCTAAAGCCACCAGGGCTGCAGTTTGTGCCTGAACTTGTTGCATGCATAAACCTTGAGTGCCCTCTGCTGGGTGCCCAATACAATGCAGGTAACTGGAATATTTACTTAATAAAATCACTCTTTATTTCAGAACGAAGTTAATGCAATCAAATGGGACCCATCTGGCATGCTACTAGCATCTTGCTCCGATGATATGACATTAAAGGTAATATAATTTCCATTCCTGCTGTTCAAAAAGTAAAGACAAAAATTACGCTCGTTTTTTAATCTTCTCCAGAATGATGGCACTGTATCACTTAAAACTCTGAATGAACAACAGTTTCATTTTGTTCCATATTTCTTAAAGGTAATTTCCCAGCAGCCACTGGGAAAACTGAGACTTCCTATCCAAATAAGTGTTAAGTGACCGGTAAGTCACTGTCACAGAATAGTCATAGTTTAAATATGCACATATATGTGCACCTGCTTGTCTGTGAAGGCACAATCCCTATGTTAAGAAGCAGTCTATCTGTTACACTTTGGAAAGAATAGAAAAATAGTTTTCTTTCCCTTTGGAGTCTTTTATCTGAAAATAATTTCATTGGAGCCATTTGGTTTTTATTTTTTTAATAGCCTTGGACTAAGCAATGGGACACGACATATAAATTCAGAGCCCACAAAAAATCTGGATGGCTCTCTGAAGATCCCTACCTATATCCACGCACTGTATGGGAAGCCTAAGGCAGCTGTGCTGCTGATGTGTATACCTCTGTTAGCTGCCTGAAGTTAGAATCATAGATTAGTTTGGGTTGGAAGGGACCTTTAAAGGTCATCTCGTCCAACTTCCCTGCAGGAAGCAGGGACATCTGCAGCTAGATCAGGTTGCTCAGAGCCCTGTCCAACCTGACCTGGAATGTTACCAGGGATGGGGCATCTACCACCTCTCTGGGCAGCCTGGGCCAGTGTCTAAATCTTTGCTCTTTTACTTTAAAGCCATTACCCCTCTTCCTACCGCAACAGATCCTGCTTAAAAGTCTGTCCCCATCTTTCTTAAAAACCCCCTTTAAGCACTGAAAGGCCGCTATAAGGTCTCCCTGGAGCCTTCTCTTCTCCAGGCTGAACAACCCCAACTCTCTCAGCCTGTCCTCAGAGGCGAGATGCTTCAGCCCTCTGATATTTTTGTGACCTTCCTCTGGACCCCTTCCGACAGCCCAAATTCCTTTCACTCTTTTTCTTCTTTCTCAGCCACACCGAATGAAGGCTAAGTCCACGTAGAAATAGCTGTATGTTGTAACATCAATGCCCTCCTGCTGAACTGTTAATTTATACCGGTTCTTTGAGCAAAGCAAACATCCCAGTAAAGATTTGGTTTTGTGGATAGAATTGTACCAGTAATACAGTAACACAGTTGTAATTAAGGCTCATACCTCTTTCCATTGCTGATTGACGGAGCTAAAGTAAGAGATGTTTTTAGCATGCACACAGCCTACGTATAAGATCTGAAACTGAGAGCAGCAAATCTTGTAGATAAGAGCTAAGTGAACATCAGCTTTATGAATGTTTCCCCTTCGTAAGTAGCCTGGGTTCTGCCCAGTTCTCTGTCTGCCACATATCCATTTGGGTGTTTCTCCCTCTGGATTCTAGATTTATTAGTCCAAACTGTTCACAGAACTGAAAATTTACAGGAAAATAGGGCTAGAAGAGACTGAAAGAGAGCACTTTGTCTGTTATGCTGCCCCAAAGCAGCATTATAGGAACCAATATTGCTTTGCTTAAACATCATGACCCAGTGGTAGCACGGTTTTTTGGTACCCAGTTGCATGCTATGTTTTAAAAACCACTGTGGCCTAGCGTTGTTGGTGCCAGTTCAAATTTCTGACCACTGAATTTGACACAGGAGCTAATGGTTTGCTATCCCTCAGCCTTACCTCTTTTTAAAAGTCTTCAGTGATGGAGACTACAAATCCTTTTCAGGAGATTATTATTCTTTTTCCTTTGGAAATCAGTCCTTTCTGGCTTCTTTTTTTTTCCTCTTTTTTTGGAATTCTTGGTATTTTCCTACAACTTCTTGGAAAATGTTGCCTGTTAGCTGTAGAACATGGCTAAGCTTTGTGTTACATTTCCAAAACAAGATTCAGGTATGCTGATGAAAATTCAGCATAAGAGCACATCATTTCCCTCATAGTGCAGACTTATAACAAGTGAGTTAAATCATTACTACATTTTTGGTGTCTCTCTCAAACTGACTGACTAAATTTGTGTTATTTTGCGTGCTGTGAATTAGCCTCATCTTGTTTCCTCAGTTAGCCGAAGACAAGGTCTAATAAATTACCTGTCATTTCTATTGAGCGTATTCTTTATCTCATGCTGAAGTATTTGGCCATGTAACAGTGCATAAGTAGCTGGTCTTGTTCCATTGTCTGTGCTGTTAAAAGCATCAGGAAAACAAATGGAATGAGCGAAAGGAAAATTTGATGAGGCTCTTGACTGTCATAAGAGAAAATTATTAGGTTCTAAGCAGTTCATGAAACTTTATTTTCATTCTTTAAATGACAGCTATTGCAATGTGCGACAAAGTTAAACTTCTCTAAATGGAGTAACTGAAGTTTCTGTGTGAAAATACAGTTTCAGGCTATGGGCAGTACAGCAACTATTTAGTTCTTATCTATTGAATAAATACTACTAAATGCGTAGCGCTTTCCCATAATGGGATTATTCTGACGTATGTACACTGTAGGTGACAAACGGCTGCATTAATGAACTTAAATTATGAGTGTGCATGTGTGTCGAGATCTTAAATAAACAAACAGTAAGAATAACATAGAATTGCAGTATTTCAGCTGAGAAGAGATTAGTAACGTTGCCATTTTTCCCCTTCATAATTACTCTGACTTAGATTTGGAGTATGAAGCAAGACACCTGTGTACATGATCTTCAGGCTCACAGCAAAGAGATTTATACTATCAAATGGAGTCCTACAGGACCAGGCACCAGCAACCCAAACTCCAACATCATGTTAGCAAGGTAAAAAAATATACCTCTTTCTGTTGCTTACCAAGAAGAAGGATCATCATTCTGACATGTAGCTTTATTGTCACCTTGCCATCAGTTTTTCTGCAGACAGTTCCAGTAAAAAAGTACCTGTGTTGGTAAATAAGGGGCATGGATACAAAGGGAAATGAATCATATTTGAAAAAGGAAGCAGAAAAAGAAGGAAAATAGAGTCATGTGAAACTTAACTTTTCAGCTGCCTTGATAAAAGGATTGTAAATTTGGCACTGCACCTTCACATCTGACGTCCGGTTGTTATGAATGAAAGTGCTTAATGAGACAGATGGCAGCCCACTCAGCCGGTTGGAACGTGTTCCAACCAGGGTCATGCAACTCACCTGGGCAGATATTGGGAATTTTTATAGCCCTGTTAACTAACAGACAAAAGCTTGGATAATCTTCAAAATTCCACTTGAAAATCTGTTCAAAATTCTTCTTTCAGTTTAGGAGATAAGTTTACTTATAGAATGCCAAATGATGGCAGTATCATGGGATTAGCAAATCAGTTCATGGTGTATTCAGTTTGCAGAGGAGTTTCATCAAAGCTGTTTTATTTATTTTACTCCTTAGTCTGGAATTGGAAAGGGAAGAAGAACTTTGGTGTCTTGGAGTTGCTCTTTTGATACTATTTTTAATGCCAGTTATTTCCCTTGCCTTTTTCTAAGACCACAGTTTGGGATTTAGGTGGATTGTAACAAAAAACGTCACGGAAACAAAAGTGAAAAGAATCACAGTTCTAGAGAATTACAGAATGCTAATTCATTAAATAATGCAAATCCATTAGGAATAAGGTTTCTCTGGAACCATTTACCCTATTAATGACTTTATATTTTACCTTTCTAGGGATAAGTGACGCTTCTAGGGATAGCTAGTGATCTGATCCTGTATACAGCACCCTGAGATAAACTCAAAGGTTCCACAAACAAGAATTCAGTTCTGTAGATACAGTTCTTGTCAAGGCTATAGTGAATATTAGCTTTTCTGTTTGGAATGTTATTTCTTGCTTAGCCAAGGAAAAAATCCATGTGTTATTCTCTTAAAACGTTTACAGTATCAAACCATAAATTTATTAACATTCAAATTAAGACATGCTTGTGATTGAATGCTTCTTGCAGTGCTTCGTTTGATTCCACTGTTCGGCTGTGGGACGTTGACCGAGGAGTCTGCATCCATACGTTAACAAAACATCAAGAGCCTGTCTACAGTGTAGCTTTTAGTCCTGATGGAAAATATCTAGCCAGTGGGTCCTTTGACAAATGTGTCCATATATGGAATACTCAGGTACTGTTTTGCTTCATGTGAAGCACATCTGTTTTAAATGACACATTAATAGGAAAAGCTTAAATGGAAAATGTATGTGCTTCTGTAGCGTGTGACCTGCCAGACAAGGTGAACCTGATTGTATTGGCTGGTACAAATCCCAGCCTAACAGTTGAGTCACTCAGGTGAAGTGAGGCGACTGTCCAGAACATTTCTGCTCGGGCTTCGTTGTATTCTAAAACACTAGCATGCCTGGAAATAGATTTATTCTGGATACTCGCAGCCTGGATTAACAACAAACTTTAGAAAAGACCACCTCAGCCTGACTCCCCAGGACAAAAACAGGTGTCCAGGAGTCCTCTTGTAGATTACTTTCTGGAGGAGCCCGTTTCTCAGTCATTTACCTTACGGAGTTGACCACAGTTGGGTGATGTGAATAGTTCCCCCTCGCCACCACTCTTTTTTTTTTTTTAATGTAGTGCCACGTGAAAGAGAAAAAGAAGGGGAACTTCTGTATCAAATGTTTGCATGCTGTTTTGCTTTGTAGAGTGGAACTCTAGTACATAGCTACCGAGGCACCGGGGGCATCTTTGAAGTCTGCTGGAATGCTAGAGGAGACAAAGTGGGAGCAAGCGCATCAGACGGATCGGTAAGGAGCTTTGCACATTGTAAATGTTGAGTGGAGATTACTCTTCTGGAGAGTGTCAACAAAAAACCATGCATGCCATACTGCCTTCTCTGGGCAGAGCTGAAGGGGAGACAGCTCCAGACAGAAATCAGTAGTTCTATGGAGTATATTTACTCCATATATTTACTTTGGAAGGTTTTGAATACTAGGAGGTGGTGTTCCTATTGGAAACGAAGAATGTTTGTGGAATAGGTGAATGTTACTGAAGATGGGAATGACTTTTAAATACATATTTGACAAGAACCACAGTAATGTTGTTTCTATCACTGTTTATCTCATCTGCAAATTTTTAATGCAGGTCAGGTCACAGCGGTCAACTCACTAATAAACAGTTGTCCTGGGCCTTTCTAAGTTTTATCCCAGAGAAGTTTACCCTTGAATAGTTCCTAAAAGAGGAAGCTTTCAGCATGATACCCAAAGATTTCATCGCATGGCAAAGGAGAGATATTGCTGGAGAGATCACGATTATTCATTGCTACTTTTGCTGTTAACGTTATTTAAAAAAAAATCAGTTGTAGCATGATCAGCTTGTGAAGGACACGCAGATATTATGACACACTCTGCAGCTTTTTAAAATAACTTTTGTACTAGCTGGCTGGCATAACTACTTTAGAGTGGTATTTTTCAACCGGTTTTAAAAAAGGGTACACCTACGACATGATTCGGTTGTGTGAGCTTAGTTGTGCCATTTGAGATGGTGCCATGCCTGGCTTCCAACTGCTGATCCAAATGGGCATGTTGTCCGCTCTAGGTCCTGTGTCATGCCTGCATCTATTTTGGGTATATTTCAGAAGTGGAACTGGACATTGTATTCAGGCAACTAAATAGAGCCCTTAGAATCATAGAACCCCCCTGCCAGAGCAGGGCCACCTTAGAGCAGGTTGCACAGGAACCCGTCCAGGCGGGTTTGGAATGTCTCCAGAGACGGAGACTCCACCACCTCCCTGGGCAGCCTGTGCCAGTGCTCTGCCACCCTCAAGGTAAAGAAGTTCCTCCTAGTTTTACCTGAGATGTGCCACCAAAATGTTTGTTTGTAATCCAGTGAAAGCCCAGCTAAATTTTAAATGCATGGGTTTCAGTTGGGTTTTCTCCCACATCGGGTTGTTCCCTTGCTTGTGTGCATGTAAAGAGGTGCTTGAGGCAGGCTGAGCTGATGCTGGGGAGTATAATGTACAGCTGGCTACGCGGCCTGTGTATGGAGCCGTAGATGAACAGGACTTCCACATCACCCTCAGAAATGGTTCTTAATGCTGAGTCTTTTCTCTCCAGGTTTGTGTTCTAGATCTGCGGAAGTAAAAGTGAAACGTTTTAGAAGAAATTTCAAATGGACCAGCAGTGAATGTGTGGGGAGAAGCACTCTTCAAAACTATTCTTAACAGCTCCAGAACTGTACGAACTTGAACAAAGTTAGAGTGTACCGTGAAACCAACTCTCCCTGGCCACAGGTGTCTAGTATTTTGTCCGTAACCTTCATCGAGGAGTAAAAACACAGTCACTTCAGAGGGGGAGGGAATGGTTTCCACCTGGAACATTCAGCCATGGAAGCATGAAGCCACCAGCTAGGCATTGCACTGTTTGGTTTGCGTCTGAGAACTTGCTCTGATGGCTGGGAAAAAAAAAAGCTGTGCCAAAAAAAATTAATAAAAAAAAAAAAAAGAAAAATGCTGTGATAAACCAAAAGGGAAAAAAAATCCTCCTCCATGCGGTGTTGTATTTTTTCCTTCCAATTTGGACACTACAGTTGCTCTCCCAAAGGACGTTCAAAGACCAGTTTGTACTGATGAAATGCTCAACTTTGTAATCACAACACTTTCTATTTTCTAGACTACTTTTTTTGTTCAGTGGTTTTTCTATCAGCTGGAATATTACAGCCTGGAGGATCCCAGGCTTAGGATGAAACTTTTGTTTTCCTTTTATTTCTCCCTTCCACTCCCAACTTCTCCTTCCTTGTTTTTCTCCTCTTTCTTCTTGCCCTTTTATTTTTTCTTTTTTTCCCTGTATGCCCGTAGTAGATGCAGCCAGGTGGACATGACAATGAAAATTTTTGACAGATTGCTTCTCCTCTCTTCTCTCTCTTCCTTTTCCTTTCTTTCTCTCCGTTTAAAAGAAAAAAAAATCCTCCATGCTTCAGATCTTAGCGTCTCAAGGGCACTTTCAGCAAATTGTGTAATAAGTGCTTTATATAAGAATGCAGTGCTGGGGAAGATTTTTACAGGAGAAAGATGACTTTTAACAGAAAGAACCCAGTGTATTTTTGGAAAAAAAATATTTTTTATGTTAAACAGTTTTAAAAGCCTAAAACAGCCACCAAATGTAGACCGGTTGTGTAATTCAAGCAAAAAGAATGACAGAGTCCAAGGAACATGAAAGGTGCAGTATCCTTTTTCTCTTCTCTCTCAGAAAGTGCTGTAGGAAAAAATGCCATTTGATACAACAAATGCCAACCATTTACTAAGAGTCCTCTTCCAGCAGCCAGCCATTTACACAGTCTCATTTCAGTTTTGTGGCTGTTTGGCGATGTACACGTATTAAAAGGGATTCATAAATTTGAGACGATAAATACAGCATTAATTTTCTTGAGTCCACACTTCCGTTTGCCCTTGGTAACCAGGGGAAAATGATTGTTTATCTTCTTTCCTCCAGCGATAGCTCATATGTCATACAGAACGTGGGTTTGGTTGCCCATGGCTGCACTGAGCAGTGCTGTCCTCCACTATCCAACCCACTCGGCTGTTTCTCTTCCAGTCAGTCAGTGGTATTTTACCACTGCCTTAATGGGACCAGTTGGACCAAGATCTATGGACTGTCATATTTGAAGAACAGACTCTTGCCAAGCTGCTCTCCATCCACACACCTGGAGGCAGCTCTTCTGCTGCATCGGGCAGCCTGTGGTGCTGCCGTCACCCTCAGCCGTCTGGTTCTGCGTGCTACAAGGGAAGCTCTGGGTCTGCCCAGACAGGTTTAGCCTTGTGGGTGTCCTCAGTGCGGTGGTCAGAAGACCGTGTAGAACTTTCCATTAGATGAGGACACGATAAAGGGTATATAAATTATGTCTCAGCATACATACCACAGAGTTACAGTGGGTGAAATGATTGGAAGAATGACAATAAAGACTTCCAAAGCACCGCCTCTCCACCTGGGACGTGATTTCCTCTGCGAGCTACACATCTGCAGGGCTGCTACTGAAGACTGCGTTACTCTTGGAGCAAACAATGGGTACAAAGAAGGACGCGCAGGCAGAGCTTACTGCAAGTGCTGTAAACTATAAGGCAGCCTTGGGATGGTGGCAGCCGTTATTTAAACAAGTCCTGGGAACTGGCTGAGTCGAACCGGTGTCGCCCACAGGCTGGGCTGGGGTTTGTAGGAGGGAGAAAAACAAGCGGAGAATGCCCTGAACATCAGCTAGCACCTTCCTGCCCAGTGTCGCTATTTCTGCAACACAGGATCTTCCCTTTGCCTGGAGCACAGCTGCTGCAGTGGCGATTCTGCCTGAGCAAAACCAGAGCCCTACTGCTGAACTGGTGGCGCAAGACCTGCCAAGCGTCATGGCATCGTCACGGCATCGTACCTCCTTCTGCCTCCTGTGTTTTCCTCTCGCTGTGCCTGCACCTGCGGTATCTTAGTCCTTGCCATGGAACCAGCCACTGCCAGCCTCAGCTGCATTTCTTAAAGATTCACATTTGGGAAGGAGAAAACAATGAAAAGAAATAACTGGTAAAAGGCTTACTCAGTCCTGAGGTGAAAACAGTTATGTGGGCTATTGGTTATTAATGACAGTTTATAATATATATCAAAGAATAGGACACTGGAAGGTGTCGGGGATTATTTTCAGTGTTTATGTGTTGGGGTTAGTTTCCTGCTCCAAGAGCGTGGGCTGTAGATGGTCACCGGGCAGTTCTGCACTGGTTCATAATGGCCACGCCTGCCTACTAATTCAAAGTCACTGCTTGAAAAAAAAAAAAAAAGAGTACTTGTTTGAAGAGAGACTTGAATTTGAATACAAAGGTTTAATGTGGTTTTATAAAGCACGGTTGGATCGACGATTTGATTGCAGTCATTGCACGTACACGGTTAATGTCCCAGGCTGCTTTTAGGTGGCGTTTCTGAGAATAGCACACAGACACTCCGTGTCTGCAGGCGGCGCGGATGGGGCCCTGGCCGTACCTCTGTCCCTTGGGGGACACCTGGATAGGCCGGAGCTCGGGATTCAGAGAGGTGAGCTTGCTCAGTTGAGCCGAGTTCAGCGGCGCCACATGGCTGGCTGGCTGCACCGCTGCTGTACGTGTCTCGGCAGTGCCCACGATGCCTGTTTCTTTCTGCTTTTTCCTTTTTTAAATTGTCGGGACACACTTGACCTCTGCCTTACCTACACGCGGGTGAGAAGCCCAGAGAAAGGAAATTTGAAAATCGGCTGGTTTGCAAAGCCTGTGTGTGAGAGAGGCTGCTGGGCCAGAGAGTTTTTTATACAGACGGTCAGGTTTGAAAGCAGCGTATGTGAAAAGCTAAAAAATTCACCCTTCCTTCCTTCCCCGAGACCCTGAAGACTGGAAAACCTTCCAAGATACCGTAGTAGAGAATTTTCATCTTAAATGAGGGCAGCTTTTTGGGAAGGCAGAAGATGTAGTTGCAAAGGTTAATCCCAGCCTGACAGACCGGTCGCTTCAGGAGGTGAGCAGTGGGGAAAGGGAGGCTCTTCCAGGCTGGAGCTGAACCCGGAGGTCTCAGCCGGGATGTGCAGAGCTGCCCCGGTGGGAGGTCTCACTTTCCTCCCCCAGCCAGCGCTGCCTTTCTGCGGCTCCCCTGCGACAGAGCGGCATGGAGCAAGAGGCCGATGGAGTTCAGCAGTTTTCTCATACGGTATTTTGTGATAATTTTGTTCATGGTTCTTTGCAACGGAAGAGAAATTGGAAAACCCAAGCGAGCAAACAGGGTTGTGAAACGGTGGAGAGGTTTACTGGATTTTTATCGTTGCTGGCTGCCTGGAACTGGCCTTGAAGTGAAAACAGGACAGTTTCTGAAAAACCACTCAACTCTGTGGGTTAGAAGGATACTGAATCTTTTATGTGGAAAACACTGGGTCCCTTATGGGGCACTAAAGGGCCTGACTTACAGGGTTATACACACATTAACCCCATGCTACATCTTAGAAATTTCCTTTTAATTTGTTTAAAAAAAAAAAAAAGAAAAAAATAGCTAATTTTAGAGCCAAGTGAAGTGCACTTTGTCAAATGTAAGGGTCTGCTTTGTTTTTGGGTTTCTTTTTTCTTTTCCCCTTTTTAATTTTTCCTCCTTTTTTTTTTTTCCTCCTTTTGCCTTTTTAAAAGATGTGGTTCTTTGTCAATTGCAGAAATGTTCTTTCAGCCACTCACTGAAATTCTGAATTCTGGCTTCTGCAGTTTTTATTGTCTGTGTCAGACTTGCAGCCAGACTTGGTTCTCATTTCAGCATTTCCCAGGTTCTGTTGAAACATCAACATCAACCCTTATTTTGTTTCTCCCCCACCCACACTTTCTTCAAATTCACCTTGTGTATTGTAGCTCATTTGTTTTAAGGAGAGAATCAACAGATCATATTCAGTGTCTTGAATAAATTGCTATATTTTGATATTAGAGAATTCTGTGCGTGTTGTTCCTTATTCTGTTCTGCCCGTTCTGCAGCCTGCGCCTGAGAGCTGGGCTTGGGTGACTTCAGCCGTAACACGGTGTCCTGACCTCAAGGGTGGCGGCCGCGGCTTCGTAGGATTTTGTTCCACACGAGGGCATTGAGGCTTCATCCTCCAGCTTTCTTTCCTTCATTACAGATTGCCACACGCAAATCACCACTAGCAAGTGTACCTGTGACTGAGGGAGCAAATGCGTGTATGTGTATCAAGCTATTACAAAGTATTATCCGCAAGTAATAATATAGCAGCAATCAATAATATAGCAGCAATCAGTAATATAGCAGCAATTAATTACAGCAACAATCAGTTCTAGCAGCACCCAATAATAGTAGCAATGAAGCAGACATATATAAAATACTACAGGTTACAACAGAGTTACTACTAGTGAAGCGAACTTACCAGTGAGGTGAGAGCAGATACAGGTAGGAGAAGTTACTTGCATGTGTGTATGTGGCACCAAGCACATCGGGCACCTCTCGAAGGGACCCAGCCATCCAAGGTGGGGGGGACAAAACAGATGGGCCCCAGACATGGGCTCGAGGTGGGGTGCACAGTAAAACAACAGGGAGAGTCTCACTTCAAAGGTGATCCGTGTCCCGGAGGCTGGAATTGGCCAGGCGTTCCCTGAGAGGGCCCGAGGACTTGTAGGAAGGTCACGCAGACCTGTTAAGGAAACGGACAAGTATGTGCAGTCGTGTTATAGAGACACAAGGAGGTGTAGGACACCACCGCTTTGAGCAGCCAATTTCTGGGACAGCCAACAACTGACAATTTCTAGTATCTCAGACCAATTTTTATTTTTCAGGACTTTTCATTTTCTTGCAGTTCAAACAGCTAATGCAGTTACTAATTCTTGCTTTCTCAGGTTCTTTCCCCCCCCTTTTCCAGACTATTTTTCAGCTTCTCAGATGATAACTTACCATTACAGTTCCTTGGTTTGGCACCGCTTGAGGGTGACTGATTTGGCACCATCTCGCCATGTCTCCAGTTTCTAGGTACCCAGCTGCGCTTCCGAGATGCTGGCTCTGCGTCTTCGGGCTGCGTCTGGGTCCCAGGCTCACAGCTCCCAGCCTGGCAGGCAATTTCTCTCGCGGTATTTCAGCAAACACCTACTGGTCGGTGCTTTTCCCCTTCGAACCAGGTCACCTTTATGGCTGCTCACATCACATATTTATTGTTCGGTTTTATTTTTCTCCCCGCGATGCATTTATTGGAAATCTATACGGCTGGTACGGAACCAATTTGAGTGAGATTGAGTTGAAGTACTTTTAAAAAAGTTTCCTCAAAAGGAGGTTTCTCCAGATAAATTGGACCCTCGGTTGGTCTAGCTAAACTGTTAATTTTTCTTTAAGCTATCAAGGCCTTAAATTGTCAATCTAGACAGGCCTTAAATTCAACCTTGCTTGACCAGTTGGAGGTTTTGGAAGGACTTCACAATATTCCAAGTCACGCCATGGGGTTTTAGTTCTTCTTCTGTTTAGGTATCAGTAGAGGTGTCCAGAAAAGAGGGATGCCCTGTCCCCCAACAGATGCCCTGGCACCAGGAAAGTGGGATTCCTGTAGTCGTCCTCTCTGGCAGGAGCTCCCACGGGCACCTGGAGGAGTGGAGACAGTGAAGGGGTTTTTAGCTTTAGCGGTCTGAATGTTGTGTGGGTTTTAGCTGGGTTTTATTCCACAGAGTGGTAGCCACAGTTCCTCGTGGAGGATTCCACAAGGAATGGTAGATGTTTGCTTTGTGACCATGTAACACGCTGACTGTTCACCTCAGCTCAGGCTTCATGAATGCCAAAAGCCTTCAAATGGAATTAGCGCTCAGAGCAAGCACAGTCTTACATGTCCCATCATCGTGTTTTTAGGTGTTTAAGGACCTAGACCCTTAAATTAGGAGTGATATAGAATCAATCCTAGAATCATGGAATGTGTTGGGTTGGAAGGGACCTTTAAAGGTCACCTAGTCCAACCCCCCTGCAGGAAGCAGGGACATCTTCACCAGATCAGGTTGCTCAGAGCCTCATCCAGCCTGGCCTTGAATGTCTCCAGGGATGGAGCAACCTGTTAAATATACAACATTTGGGAAGGGTCAGATGCTAGAAAAAACAGTATGCTGGTGATCAGCATGTCACTGCATCATCAGATACTCAAAAAAAGAGAAGGTGATGCCCTTTCATGCCACTTCTCTCAGGTCATGCTCTGAAATTTGCCCAGCATTAACGTACAATTAATTCCCTGTAGCTGTATGATTGAAAGCAGTGGGACAAATACGTTTGGTCGGCTCTCACAAGACCAGGAGCCACCAGCAGTCTTGGTAACGGGTTCTCACAAGGAAGAAGGTGAGAGCTAAGGAGGCTGCCGCGGCGGGGCCAGGGCTTTAAGAGGCAGCGCTACATAAAAACACTCAGTTTACCTGCTGCTTCAGGAAATGCTGTACGCGATGGTCCTATATTGAATCACATCATTTCCAGGCATGTTTCAGGAAAATGCATGACTGCCAAACTCAAACTGTAGTTTAGTTTTCCTTTATTGATCCTGTAATTACTTACTTAGCCTGTAAACTCTTTGACAGCTGTCACCGGAAGCAGTGAGCAGCCCTAGGCTCTTGCTTTCTCGCTTCTCTCAGTGTGCGATACAATAGAAGGGTATTTGTTAGGGCTGTCCTGGGAAGATCTAATATTGCAGCGTCTCATTCAAAACCACTTATTTCCCTGCCATCTTTCTATTATCATTTCCCGTCAAGGGAAAGATCAGCTTCGCCCAGTAAGAGCGCATGCAATTTCATATCTAAGCCAAAAAGTCATATTTAAAGCTTTGAAGTCTCTTAAGTGAAGAAATGACTCACTTGGCGAGGAATTTATCATCCTTGCTGACTCCTTTCCCAACAGGGAGGAAGATCTTTGCTTCCTTAGAGATAGGTTTTTTTCTATTTCCTTTTGAATATATTCACAAAACCTAATAATGACAGGAAAGCAGCTGTATCCTCTTTTCCTGCTGCAAGGTCTAACATCTTCTACCTTCACACAAGCAGCCTTGACTCCACTGTGCAAATCATTAGTATCTATGTCAATATGAAGATGAGGAAAAGAGTTTGCTCATCTTTTTCCAAATCCTTCCCATTAAATACTGGGATAAAGTTGGCATCCTCATCCTACGCTGGACTAATTCAGCACAGTAAGAAATGCACAACACTGAGACGGGATTTAGTCGCAGAGCGCTGCCACTCTGCAGCTCCAAACTCAGAATTATCTCACTGGGCTTCTGGAAAGTCTGTGGTGTCAAGTGAGCGTCGCGTCCCTCCGCGCTGGGCTGCAGTCCTTGAAAAACTCTGAGTATTTTCAAGGGCAAGACAGAAGGGTCAAACCCTTAGAAGGGTTTTCGAGACTTTCTGCAGTCCCTACAGCCACCGCGTCCTGCCTGGGCTGGGAGAGGTCTGGAGTCCCTACAGAAAATACCATCAGTGAGGACGCTTGGGGTGGACGGGATCACAGACTCCTGAAAAGAGCAGAAATCTAATGGGAAAAATCCACGGTGTGATGTTGCCGTCTTTTAAGTTCTGGACAACGGGTGCTTGTCCGCTTCTTTCCCAGAGCCTAGTTTGGGGAGACTCGTGAGAAATTTCTGCGTAATACGACGACCTCGTCTCATCATCCCCCCGCTTGCCTTCCTCTACGGAGGATGACACAGGCAGAGAGCTGCGGTTTGGGCAGCCTGCACAAAACCCCTTTTTTTTTCATATCCATATTAAAGGTCCAGGTCTCATGACTTGACCAAGGAATACAGATCAAAGTCAGTAAAAAAAACCCAACAACAAAACTTTTCTAATCCACCAACTTTCAGGATTGCATTCCTACTTGGGCCTGCTTCAGTGCAGAGCCATTGCTGATGACTGGAGTAAGATCTATAAAAAGTGTTTAACAGACAAGAAACGTCAGCTTTTAACAGAAAATCCTAGTTCTCCTGGATAGAGTGGTTAAAAAAATGTGTCAGTACAAAAAGAAAAAAAAAATGCTCTGGATTCCGTGCCAGAGTCTGGAAAAGACTGACAGACTCAGGTATATTTCTCCAAATGCAAATTTGGAAAGTGAAGGTGCTGGTATGGGAAAAACCTCAGCATTTCTTATCACTGCAGAAGTTCCACCAGCCCTCCTGAGACCGGGGAAGCTAACAGAAGATTAACTGCATGCATCACTGAAGACCCCTTACCAACAAACCCCCCCATTCCCACCAGTGCAGCACATTTCTGCCTGTTTTTTTCTTTTTACAGCATCAGAGAAACAAGCAGAAACGATCAGCGCTCAGGTGGGGAGAGAGGGATGAGTCTTCGCGCAGCTCTAAGCTGAGAACGTGTCCCACAGCTTTCCCCGCCAAAACTTACATAAAATTTACTTGAAAAAAACCCTGATCCATTTCTTGAGGCAAGTCTATTCCAGTAGGACCTGAACTCACAGCAGCGCCTCCAGCAGAAAAGAAAAAAAAAAATTATTTTATTACATATTGCCACTTGGTCACTCCTTTCCCTGTTCTGGACCACAAAAGGGTTGGTGCTCGTTCTTCCTTTGCTGGGAAGATGAGCTGATTGATCGGTTCGTGAAATGAAACTAATTTAAGAGCATGAGGAACATTTTGCTTTCTGCTCTACTATTTTGATCTAATTCATTGCACAGGGACCCATCCAGGCGGGTTTGGAATGTCTCCAGAGACGGAGACTCCACCACCTCCCTGGGCAGCCTGTTCCAGTGCTCTGCCACCCTCAAGGTAAAGAAGTTCCTCCTCATGTTTAGGTGGAACTGCCTCTACTCTTTTTAGGGTTTTAGATCCCAGTAGCCCACATGCTGGTGGTGAGGCAGCTCTGCTGGCAAGCGCCGACAGGGGAGGAGGCAGCACGGGGACTGTTCCTCGCAGCCCCGCTGGGAGCCCTGAGCACAGGGCGGCAGCTCACTGAGCTCCTCTGGTGAAAATAAACGCTGCCAGACTGGGGCAAGGAGGTGGAACACAGGTCTTCTACCGCCAGGCTGTAAGGTCAGCATCGCTTGAGTTTCTCCCCTCCTTTTGGCCCAGTGAAGATTTAATTCCATCCGGGCAGTGGCGGGGGTTCCAAGAGGTGGGAGCAGGACTGGCGTGATGATGGGGGCACGGGCACTTGCGTGTCCCACCACCCTGCTCCCCGTGGGAGGATAAATGTATCTAGAAGGAAGGAGCAATTCTCAGACCCTTGCGGCTGCCTTTATGACTTCAGCTCATCCGCTCGCTCCTGCCTTTCACAGGTTTCCAGGTGTTCAGCATGGGCCTGGGAACCGTTTCAGCCATGGAGCTGACAGCGTCAGACCCCAGCAAACAAAGGGGAAAGGCCTCCATTACGCTTAAAGACATTCATTAAAAAGCCTTTTGTCTTTAGCAAAAAGCGTTTTGTTAATGTAGATGTGATTTTTCTGCTTTATTATTTTAAATTCAAACATCAATTCAAACCTTATATGGAAGGAATCTGGGAATACCAGCTTTCAGGCTATAAAATCCCTGGGAAATAAGGAAAAAGCCTCCTTATCTAGCCTCCCCAGTATTGCGCTGGGTGTAATTGCATTCCTAGGGGATGGCTGACCGCCTTGGCAGAGCCGGGCTGTTCCGCAGAGCATTTAGCAGGGATTCAGGAATGCCTCTCACCCCTGGCAAGTTCTGTCCGGTGCCTGGAGGCAAGGGCTGGTGAGAAGAACGCCGTGCTCCCCATCACATGGAGGCGCGTGACGCGGGGCAGGGTGGGAGGACGCCTTTTCATCGCCACATAAAATGTGGTGCTCGGTCCAGACCTTTAGCCTAAAAGGAGAGAGTTGTGTAGTTTCTTTGCCTTTTTTTTTTCCCTCTTTCCCTCAAGGAAATTCACTCAAGATCTGCTGTAGCAGGCAAAACCGGAGCAGACGGTATCAGCCACAGTGAATGGCTACCAGTGTTCTCCTGCTGTCCTGAGCCTCCATGCCCTCAGAGGGGGGAGGGTGCTGCAAGGACACCCCAGCCAACACAGCTGGTTCCTTACATTGCACAAAAAAACCCACCGCATGGTTTTAAACCAGTGTATTTAAAATGCATCTTTTTAATCAGCATGATGAAAGAGGCCATGTTTGTATTTACACATTTTCAAGACCCTCCAGGAGGCTCACAGATGCGTAAGCGGGTGGGTACCTCTCAAGGGCAGCTGGAGAGGAAGGATCCAAGGCCTCCATTTACCCTCTGTGTCCCTCTCGGCCACGCTGTGTGGCAGCGTTCAGTAGGTCACAGTGGGCAGAGGAAAGCTGGTGAGAAATGAGGTTAGGTCAAGGCTTCACCGACAAAGGTTGTCTTTGTTAACAGACACGCTGTCCTCCTGCTCTCCAGAGGGAGGGAACCCATCTCCATCCATTACGGCTCTTCTCCACCCCTTAAGATGCGGGTTCCTTCCATCAGAAGTGAGGGTGGAGGCTGCCTGAATCTCACCCCAATACGGCACCAGGGCACAAAGAGAGAGCCAGGGTCCCCTCGGGTACAGCCACTCACGACAGGACGGAGCCACAGGCTCCCCAGCTCAAGGTGCTGGCTTTGCAAAGAGACAAATGTCCCCTACGGAGACCCCTAAAAGCTTAAAAGGCTTCCTACCACCCCAAAATGCAGTAAGCCCCAGCATCGAGGAGCTGAAGGAGCAGCATGAAGTCTCCTCATCACTTTCATCACTGGACATCCATTAGTCTGTGCCCAACACCCGACCAAAAGACATAACGGGGTGAGGGTGAGAGCCCAGATCACAGGAGGCTTTGAATCACAGACTGGTTGAGGTGGGAAGGCACCTCTGGAGGTCATCTGGTCCAACCTCCTGCTCCAGCCGGGCCACGTGGAGCAGGTTTCCCAGGATGGGGATACAGAGACTGGACATCAGGCCCAGGCACTTCCAGGTCTTGCCCCTTGGGGCAGCTCCTGCAAAATGAACATCTGCATTTTGGGAGCTGAATTAAGACTACAAACTGTTTTCAGAGAAGCCAACACAGTGTCACTGGATGACAGGAGGTTTCAGTTCCTCACTAAGATAAAACTGGATTCATAACAGCACTGTAAGAACTGAAGCTCCATTGCCTTCCCCTGGTCTAGCCGCCAGGTTTTTAACCCGTTTAACCAAACAAAATAGAAATGTGAGTTTAAACCAGCCCCATGCAGCTTCCTCTGTAAAAGCTGTGCTGTTCTCACAGAAGGTTTTCCATTAAAAAGCAGTAGAAGAAACTCCAAGCTGGGTGGAGGACTAGTGTCTGCTGGGAGAAAAACAATCACTTAAGACTATTCCTCTACATCTCTGCTTAACTAACTGCAAAATACTTTCTACTGCCCGCCAAATGCTTAAGTAGCCGCAGATCATGTCATGGGATCTTCACAGGGATTTGACTAAAAGGACTCTCGTAGCTTCTTGTGGCTAAAACTTTCTGTCTGAAAAATCCTAATCTTATCTGGAAATTCCCAGAATACACCCCTCACTCACCATCATAGGTTAGTTTTATTTCAACAGGATTGATCATTTCACCTTCATCAGAAGCTAATTCTTTTTGGAGTGAGGAAAGGGAAAGTCAGGACACTTCCACTCTGAAGTATTTGTTTCCTCACCCTACACAGGTGAATCCCTGCTGGAAATTTTCCCTCATTATCCTCAATCTGTATTAACATCAATTAGCATGCTCGGTGTGAGCACCCACAGGAGCTGGCATTCCCATGCCCTACACATTTATATTACTTCCACTGCACCATCCAGCTTCTGCCTTGTACACAGCCAAATTCCAGCTCTAACTCCGTGGATTGACTTCATATTAGTCCAGCATTCCAGATACATGATAGCTTTTTTCTAAAACTAAGGGTGTGATGGTCACTTTGGCCTAAAAGGAACCTACTGTAATATAGATAATTAACAGATTCCTTTTTCTAGTAGTTCTCTAACACAGTATTGCGTTTTCACTTCTCATGCTGCTCGTAAGAAGTACTCGAAAGAAAAAAATGAGATAAACGTAGGCTCAGACACACAGGCTTCTAGAAGCAAATACAGCGAACAACATACCAGAGTCAAGTCTACAACATGATAAGCGATCGCGTTAACTCATGCTGCAATAAATACAATTGGCCTGAACCTGCCTTATCCCATAACTTTTCAAAATACATATGACGTGTGAGGCATTGAAGGAGCCTCTCAAATTAATTTTTTGATATCAGCTAACCGCTTCACAAAATAGCCAGTCCTGTAAAACATAGAGAAGCCTGAGCTAATTTCCAGGGCTCCAAAAACTCCCTAATCCTGAAATTGAGATTCAGAGCTGAGCTTTCTACCTCTGAGACACAAGTGCTTCTACATTATTTAGAAACATGAGGGTTTCTACATGTGGATGCCACCTTTGAATCTCACCAATGTTTCCATTACCTTGTGTTTGACCCAATTCACACAGCCCTGTCGCTGCGGATGGCTCCGGCAAGGTCACCCGTCCCTTCGGCCTTACAACCCTCACTCTAGCAATGCCATGAACAGCAAAGCATCTTCTCAAGGCTATCAAATATACAGCACGCAAAAAACCATCCCTGCCTACGCTGGGCCTCCGTGTAGATTGAGCCACACAAGTTCACAGCCCAGCAGGCCCTCGCTGTACCACACAATTAAACACACCGAGCAGGAGCAAGGGTAGGCTAGCTGGGAACACACTCTAAACCATGGAGCTATCAATCAAAGGTCCAGGGACAGCTATGGTGGCTCTTTTTCCAGGTGCAATGGTCTGATTTCTTTTCAAGAACTCTTTAAATTTTGTATAGTGTGAGCACAGAGAAGCTGGAGAGAGATAGAAAGACACCCATTCTTGTTAGCTGTGTGGAAGAAAGTGCTTTAGTTCACTTTGGACTTTTGGGTGTAAACTCAAATGCTACCATCACTCAGTGGATCTCCTCAGCCTTTTGAAAACGTCACCGAAAAATCCCCTAATGAGTTTAGCTCTGAATGTTCAAGAATTTGCTTAGAGAGGTGCGGTGGGACAACCGACTTTCCATACAGCTCACAGCATACACTAGGGAATATAAAGTGGCCGGGGAAACAGTATCAAATGCATCCCTGGATTTAACTGTGCTCCCTATTTTTCTCTCGGTAAGACTGTATCTTCCTTAGCTGCCAACTTCAGTGTCCACACAGATGCGTGCCTGCTCCTTAAAGGATGAATGACCCCTTCATCATCTGACCTGTCCGAAAATGACGTTAGTTACCATGTGGTTTAGTGATTTCCATCTGGCATTTCTGTAAACTTGAGGAATCCATGAAAATTAAGAAAATTTTAGAAGATCAGACAACCTTTCATCATGAATACACAAGGACAACTTCCGAATTACAAGTCAAGTACTGTTAAATGCAGGGGGGTGGATCACATTTAGCATTTCACTTTTTCACTTTCTTGCTTTCTCAAAGTATTTGGCCTACAAGACCAGAGGAAGGGCTTAATGAGAGGCGTAGTTAGGATTTTGGTATTCAGACAGACACATGGTGGACCTCATCAGTGCAGGGCTTTGGTATGCAAGAAGTCTGCCTATTCAAGTAGTTTATGATTTTACCAGTGCTCATATTTCAGCTTTGCAATTAGCCTGAACATCTGGCCAAATAAAATAGTAATGAAATGCATGAGGCTGGCAGGTCAAATACAGTTCCACACATTCTCTTCCACCAACAGAGAACAGCTAGGAGTCTTTAAGAAAGCATTTCAGGATATGAGAGGACACTTTTCCTGGACGTTTTCATTTTATCTTTGTGAGCTTAAAAATAAGTTTTGGTGAATACAGAGAATGCTTACTGCATATGGTTGGATTTGATAAGCTGGCTGGGAGGCGAAGAGGGTGTTAAGGAGAGGCTATTAAGCTGCACTGCCCTGTATGCATAGATACCCTTTGTATGAGATTCCACTACAGCAATTTTATTTCAGTGCATGGCTTCAACTACTTTTTTTAATTTACACTTTTTTCCCCCTTCAGCATATTCAGAAGGGCTTTGTTGTGCTCAAATATGCCCAAAATAAGCTAACATTGACAATTGCTGTACTCTCAAAGCAGGACTTTGGATACATATATTTTATCAGACAGTATCTGATCTCGTTCCCTATTTACTTGTGCTCTGAGTCACACCTTGCTATCCCAGAGAAAGAGCTGCCTTCCCGCTGGTGAACTGAAGAGCTCTGAGACCACGGAAGGGAGACCGTCCCACAGACAGTGTATGATGAAGACCACAGGCTCTTTCTGCATCTGTGGACTTCAGGGTTGACAAGATCTCTCCCCTGTTAACCCAAGTCATGTTTGAAATACACTGCTCAGAAAACAAACATTTAGGCCGGAGACAAGCGCTGCCCACATTCACCAGAACAGCCTGCCAGCACGCTCCTAAAAATAAAGAGTATTTGAAGACATCATAGGCTGGAAATCTGGATGCAGGAATTAACACACTGCGATGACTATGCAGGTACAGATAATCATCGAAATAAAAACTAGGATGTTTTTCTATGCGTTGATAAGCACGAGGTCCCTCTCAGTGGAGAGCGGATGGCACACCTAAGAAGGCAGTGTTTAGGTCGGTGTTACAGCTATACTGCCCAGGACGCAGTGTCTATAGCATGCCCTCGCTGACCCTTGGAGCACATGCTTAGTTTGCCCCAAAATGAAGCCCCGTGACCTGCATGCAGCAAGCACAGGCAGCGGGGGCAATCAGGAGATGAACCTCAAGAGCATGATCCTGCTGGGAGAAGATGGGCATAGCCAGCAACCCTTGGAGAAGGTAACACTTTGCCTGAACTGTTGAATGGTGAGAAAAGAACAAGGTCAGTGTTGGGTGAAATCAAATATGGTCATGGTTACACATGAGCAGAACCAATCACCACCCCACTGTAAGCCATGAAGGAATGTCTCGTACACTCACCAGAGGCTGGGAACAGCAGGTAAGGAAACTCCCTTCACACCTACTGCGTTTGCAAGTTAAAAACTGCTGTTGCTTTGCTCTGCTGTGCTCCATTTCGTGTTCTCAATGAATCAGCATTAGCTTAGCTATCTTTTGAGTTCTCAGATGGGTTCTAATCTTTCATGATGACATCCCAATGCAGAGACACACCACACACATCCCAAGGACCACCTTGAAAGAACAAGAAAAGGAGGGGAGCACAGCAGGGCCCTTGTGGTAGGCTGCCCCAGGGCGGGAGTGCTCAAGCAGCCCCCCTGGCACTGCTCAGGGGCTGCTCAAAGCCTCAGAGGGCTGGTGCTGGGGTACCACGTCTGTCCCTGTCCCACCTGTGCCCTGGAGCAGGGAAAGGAAGGAGGGAATAGCTGTTCAGTCCTCTCTCAGGGCCTCTTGCTGCAGCCTGTAACCTCCCAAGTGCTTTCATGCCTCATGATGGTTCCTGTGAGGCCAGAGGCTGTTTATTTGATTTTAGGGTTTTGCAGCTTGGCCCACACCCTAGGGTCTGAAAAGGTTTACCAACAATTCCACCTCCACCTTTTTCCTCCTCTTTTGAACCCAGTTGTGATGAGTATTGCACTGAAAATACGGTCTCTGTTTCAGAAGGATCAATATAATCTTCTCCCAAGTCCCTGTGCTTTCTCTTCATACTTTGTTAGGAAACAAATGACTGCAATGACAAGAAAGGATCTGGTGATCTGCCAGTATTTCTGACAACGGGAACAGCAACACAGAGCCACAAAACTGCAAAGGTTTGTACACGGCACAATGTACAATTTTTGCTACAAGCTAACCACAGCTCTGTAATGGTCTGCCTGAATAATTATCCGATCACTGTTGAACATCTTTGCATCAAAAAATTAGTTCAAGAAGGCGATTCATTTAAAATAGCAAATCAATATTTTTCTGTATAGTTGCTGATTCTGCATCTCTAACCATCCTGGGACTCCCCCGAGTAATACAGCAGCTTAAGCTTCATGTTATTATTGCACTAACCTTTCATCTGCCTTTAATTTTTTTTTTTTTTTTTTTTTTTACAGTAGTTGGGACTGAACTGGGTTAGAAAAGAAAGGTGTGGACATCCAATGAAGTTCGGCCAAAGTGGATGTGAACATGATCTGAAAAATAGGGGTTTTTTTATGCCCAGCCCTGGCCACAGGCTGAAGGAAGGGAGGGAGGTTCCACGGGCTCAAGGGCCTCCCACTGTGCCATCGGTCAAACTGTATGTAAACAGCTTCCAGCACAACCAGGCTTAAATCATAGTACTTCTACTTTTGATATGAAGTTAAAAGCCTGGGGTAGACACGACCAGAATTTTTTCTTAACTTTCAAGCAATCCAGGGAATTGTTTGGACATAGGTACTTAGGGCACTGCACCAAAAGCAGTATGTATCTGAGAAGATAAGGAGAATGGATTTAATGTCTCTTCATTCAGCAGATGAAGACATAAAATAGGGCACACCTCAAAGAAAGGACTATCAATTCTACTTATTCTGCCTTTTGATCAGTACTCAGATCATCTAGTTGTATTTTGCAAACGTTACCTCTTAATGCACCTGCCCCTAACAGTCATAATCCTGTTAGACAAGTACACATAAGGATCAAACTGAATCCATACTAACGAACAGTTTGAAAGGTTATTTTTGCTTGAACCAGGAGTGAACTGGAACCACTATTCTGAAGTGTTTATGGAGCCTAGGCTGGGCTTCATTTCTTTTTTTCAAAAAAAAGCCTTTCAGCGCCCTAGATAAAACCAAACTGAAAATCCATATGAAAAAGCTAAAAGAAGACTATGTCAGTGAGACTATACACAAACGGGAAATATTTGTGCTTATGTCAAACTTTGCTGTCACTAATATTTTACCAGAGTGTCAAGGCTAGAAATGGTGTCTCAGAAATCCTAGAGCTGTAATTCTGGGTGAGGAATTTTATGCTGAGCAAGGCAACACATTTAAAAACCCGACATAGTAACAGCCCATTTATTTAAAGACTCTTCTACCATACAGAGGTTACAAGACAAATTAAAACAAAATGGATGAAAATGAATCATAAGTAACATAGATCTTTGCAGAGATATAATCCTGCTGAAAAAGGATCAGGCTTTTATACCTTTTAACACATCTCCTATAAAGTGAATGAAGACATAAACCATAATTTCTCTCCGTCTCACATGCTCTCTCTCACATGCACACACAAATTATAGGAAATGCCATTAAACCATTGGGCATAAACCTAATTCCAGAGTACGCAATGGTTCACACAGTGATGTGGTTTTATGAGTCTTGAGAATGTGAGATGTGGGATCCAGCTCTGCGCCTATAAACTACCAGCCCTGGTAGATGGGAGAGCTCCTGGTTAACCTGTCATCACCGCTAGTGTTACCTTCAGACAACATGCTTATAGCTTCATCGGTCTGCTGGCTGTCAGTTGTCGATATCTTCTTTGAATCATGGATGTTGCTTTGGTAGTTCACCGGTGAGGGATAGGTATTTTCACCCACAGTTGACGAGGACATTGATTCCCAGGGTATTTCTCTTTTTCTCCATTTCAAGTCCACTCTCCATCCTGTCCAGCCATAGAAAGCTAACGTGAAGAGGAAGCCTTGCATCGGATTAAGAACCCCCTAGGAAACAGAAGTGCAACAGGAGTTACACCAGCCAGGCTTCATTTGGAACTCCAGTTAAACGTTTTGCATGCATTAACAACTTCCCTTTCACTGAAAAACTGCTGTCTTTAAAAGACGTGATATGCATGCAAATTGAAGTGTACGTTGTTCTCATTGCAGACACAAACAAATTGGAGTGAAATACCAGGACCTGTTGTTTCAATATGCTGAGGCCATCCCAGTGAACAGTAAGCGCCAAATAGTTTTCCAGCATGAATTTTAGCTGGTCATTCCCCTAGTGTGTTTTTAACTTTTCCCACAAGCTCTGAACTTTTTTATTCACAAAGGCAAATACTATATTTTTCACTAGACGCCAAGTCAAATATATGAGAGTAGACACTAGCACACACAGTCAAGTTTTTAAAAATAGCAGGAATTGATCTGTCTGGAATTGCTACAGATTCCCGAGCCAGTGAAAATGTCCATCAAAGCGGGATGGAAAAATGAGAAGGGACACTGAAAAAGAAAATCCCAAGCGATTTAAAAAAAATATTGTCTCTGTTCCCAGTGCTGTGGGATGCTTGGCAAGTAAATCGCTTTAGCGGTTTCCATTTTTCTCATGACAAAAGAGCAATTATTTTTACAGCCAATTTAAAAAATAGCTCAGTTCCTAGACCTGACCTCTTGCTCTCCAGGTGAGCAAGAGCAAGGTCCCTGTCACATGAATGTGTTCACTCCTTGTCAGAGGAGGAGGTTTGATCAAACCAGTTGCATTGCTTAACCCTTCAATACAAAACTGCTCAAGGGCTTAACTACAAAAAGCATGCTTAGGCCTTGCAGGTATTTAACAGCTCCAGAATAAACTCTCTTGGAAAAGAAACCTGCAATATCACCTCTGAAAAATACTTTGTCAAATATTCCAATAGGAGAAAAGAGGGTATGGTACAGTAAGAGGCTAGCATCTTACAGCTACTTTTTGGTGTATTGCTTTCAAGATTTTTTATGTATTTGTCCTCAAATAATTATCCAAATGTCATGATATAAGATGCAATTATTCTTTATAATAAAGAATCACCAAAAATTACCAGAAAATGCCCATTTTATTCCTAACCCTTCAGGAATCGTGAGCTAAAACTTTGCATTATGGCAGAGATTAGCAAGGTTAGACTAGAAATCAATGTAGTGGTGTGTTCTGGATCTTAAAATGGGTAGCAATCACTCGCAGAGAAAATATATACTCCAGTAAATGGAAAAAAAAGTTGGCCTTTGGTACATTTTTGGCAAAGTTTATATGTGAAAATGTGAAAAAAAGTTTATATGCATATATGTGAAAAAAAGTTTATATGTGTATATGTGAAAAGCACTGCCAGTGACCGCTCCTTCCTTACTTTCTGCTTTTCTTCCTTGTTTTCCTGAGTGTTTATATCCCCAAAAATCATAAATGACTTAGTACAATGGTGCTGCTCCACCAGGCTTATAAAAGGGATTTCTAAGACTAAGAAATGTCACAGCTGACCTACCATTATAATCCATGTAATCAGTGCAGCACTTCTAATGTTCTTCAGGGGCATTTCATTGATATCTGGCTGCATTTCGAGGTAGAACAAAAGGCTCTCATTGATGATATTGGATGACCAGCTATTACAGGAATAAAGAAGAGGGAGAAAAGAAGACAGTTATATATATGTGCATGTTTACGTAAAATATGCTTTACTTTCAAATTATAGAGATTAGGATCACTAATAAGGAGAGTGAGGTTTTTCTTAACGTCATCTCTATCTGGGGCACAGAGTCTAGTTGGAGGTCAGTGATGAGTGGTGTTCCCCAGGGGTCAGTACTAGGCCCAGTGCTTTTCAATATATTCATCAACGACCTGGATGAGGGGATAGAGTGCACCCTCAGCAAGTTTGCTGACGACACAAAGCTGGGAGGGGTGGCTGAAACCCCAGAAGGCTGTGCCGCCATCCAGAGAGACCTGGACAGGCTGGAGAGCTGGGCGGAGAGGAACCTTATGAAATTCAATAAGGGCAAGTGTAGGGGGCTGCACCTGGGGAGGAATAACCCCTCTATGGAAAGAGACTGTGGGGTCTTGGTGGACAACAGGATGACCATGAGCCAGCAATGTGCCCTTGTGGCCAAGAAGGCCAATGGCATCCTGGGGTGCATCAAGAAGAGTGTGGCCAGCAGGTCGAGGGAGGTCATCCTCCCCCTCTACTCTGCCTTGGTGAGGCCCCACCTGGAGTACTGTGTCCAGTTCTGGGCTCCCCAGCTCAAGAGGGACAAGGAATTGCTGGAGAGGGTGCAGCATAGGGCTACTAAGATGATTAGGGGACTGGAACACCTCTCCTATGAAGATAGACTAAGGGAATTAGGTCTCTTTAGCCTGGAAAAGAGGCGTCTGAGGGGGGACCTAATTAACACTTATAAATACTTGAAGGGTGGGTGTCAGGAGGATGGGGCCAGGCTCTTTTCAGTGGTGCCCAGTGATAGGACAAGGGGTAACGGGCACAAACTTGAGCATAGGAAGTTCCACCTAAACATGAGGAGGAACTTCTTTACCTTGAGGGTGGCAGAGCACTGGAACAAGCTGCCCAGGGAGGTGGTGGAGTCTCCGTCTCTGGAGACATTCCAAACCCGCCTGGATGAGTTCCTGTGCAACCTGCTCTAGGTGATCCTGCTGTGGCAGGGGGGTTGGACTAGATGATCTCCAGAGGTCCCTTCCAACCCTACCATTCTGTGATTCTGTGATTCTGTGAAGGGACCAGTAAGTCTTTGAGATCAAACACCAGACACTTACCTGCTAGTCCAGGCCCAGACAAAGAAATCAATATAACAACAAAATAACAACAACTAAAAAACACCATAAACAACAACAAAACAAAAAAGCAAAAACCTGATCATTTGAGCTTGCTGTAGAACAGTATATTGCAGGATGAAATCGATAAACAACTGTGATCCGTAATGGGAACATCATGCATGCTGACTTCTTTTGCTTTTGTCTTAACATGGCAGTGCTCACAGATAAGGAAACCAAATATATGCTTGGGTGTTGTAAAAGACTGCAGAAACTCTAGCTGGTGTTAGAATTTCAGGCTTAGGTTACAGCAGGCTTTCCAAACGTACTTAAAAAAACTACAAAACAAAACCAGAGTCGACTTTAAAATCCTTGAAAATGCCATCAATTTTTCAGAATAAAGGCAATTTCTGTCTTCAAAAGGATAAGCATAATCAAATCTCATTCTGTGAAAGAAACTGAGAACATTAAATAAACGTTAGAGTAAATGGCTGTAACTTCTTATGACTTCTAAACTGTCAGACCAGCATTTCTTTATAGTCCTACTGCAGCTTCAGAAAGGAAACCATCAGCGTCCATGCCATACTTTCTAAAGGAGTTTATACATGTCCTTCCTGCAATTATATTTTTATCACAGTGTAAATCCTCATGGTCTCCCCTCCCAAATCTGGAGGCATCTCTTCTCCCCATGTTGCCCCAGCCTGCTGTCTTTGACTAACTCATCTCATATTTGACTTCTGGGATGGAAGGAAATCTTCCCTAAGCTTCTGAGACGGGACTGCCTCAGTCTTTCCCTATAGTAACCTTTGAGAGAGTTTTTACACTCTAAAGCCTCTGTTTTATTAGGAAAACAAAATCAAAAACTAGAGCTGAGAGTATTTTTTTTAGTAGGAAACCCCAGAATGAGACAGAATGGAAATAAACAAATGTCCCCACTGTGTCCTTGGGGAACTGGTCCTTTCTTTCATGCTTGCTCCCAGACCAGCAAGCTGGCCACCATTCCTTAGGTTGCAACACACTCCTGCAGTGCCTCTGGGCTCACTCTTTCCACAGCCCTGGAAGCCTGGCTAAATCTCTGCTCCTCATTATTTTCAACAATTTCCAGGAAGCCATGCTGCAGGATCCTTCGCTGCTGTCTCACACCCCCTCTCCTGCTGGCTACCTCACCTTTCGCACTAGAAACCTCTCTCCTGAGCCAAGCGGACTCTGTTATTCGAGGAAAGATAATAATTTCCCTTCAGAGCACTCCTGTAAACAGCAGGCAGGAGAAGATAAAAAGGCAGTCTTTCTCCCTGCTCAATCTTTTAAAGCATTGCAACATGCATTAATGTACCTGTGTATAAAAAGGTAAAGTAGTTGTAGAGACTATTAAGGTTAAGTAGTTGTAGAGACTGTTAAGTTTGGCCAAGTCATTTCACTACTCCAGGACCGCTTCCCTCCTCCCCTGTTGCCTGTGTTACCCACAGAGGTAGTAAACACTTCACAGCAGTGACTCCTCCTTTCTAGGTCATTGCACAGGCCCTTGTAGAGTGGATCACCACTCCTTCTGGTGCCTTTAGTGCTGTGGGATAATTGTGAGATTGCAGCAAAAACTGTTTCCTTCAAAAGCAGCCCCTACTTCAGCTCAGTTTTTCTAAGTGCGCCCAGTACCACTCCAGAATCTTTCACACTGGATGGTGATGCTGGAGCAGAGGTGCAGGGATTTGGGTATGAAGTGTGTACCCTCCTGCCTTCCCTGTTTCCCTTGTTCCCTCCCTCCTCTCCTCCTTATCTCTTTCCTGTCCCACCCTAAAGTACTATTTGCATGGAGGAAGATGGAATATTAAGAAAAAGATTAAATGATTAGAAATTTCACACACAATCCTATGGAGATCTTTTTCCTGGCATATAACCCTGTATTTTAGTTGATAACCATGCTTTTTTCACACACTTGGGAACTGCAAACCACAGGAGTGGCTATAATCATATAAAACATAGTCAGTCCATCTTAGAAACATATTTATTGTAGTTTTTCAGTGATGTGTTTGGTGACAAGAGGCTGTGAGAAATCTTGGGTACAGAAAGCCATCTATCACCCCACAGTGCTGGGGAGCGGCTGCTCCAGGCAGCTTTAGTCTATGCCCACAGTTGTTTGGGGATTTTTTTTGCTATTGTTTCTTGGGGTTATTGTTTTCCTGTTGGTTAAACATTTTTATCATTTCCTCGCAGCCTTGTGATGTTACATGAGTGATTCAGCTACTTCGTGAACTAGTTTAGAACTACTTCTTCCTTAGAAACCTTCCCTTCCAAGCATAAAGACAAACAAATGAAGCAACCCATCACACTCTATTCTTGTCCCCCACCCTCTCCATGTGGCAAAAAGGCAGTTTAAAACAAAATAATGCACCTCTTACCAAATAACGAATACCAGCATAATTTTGAAGAAGCGGATCTGGACCTCTGTCCCCAGACGTCTCTCATTCTCTGTGTAAATCCCTTGTCTCCCTTTCAGTAAGGAGGCAACTGGAAAGTACACAATTATGTTCATTAATATACGTGTATCTTGTTAGTGATAGCACAAGGATGCAGAAGACAGATGTCTGTAAAGAACAAACAAAGGAACAGATGGATTTGTCTCTAGCAGCAATTCAGAAGCTAGAAGGACCATCATCAAGGAATCTCACATATAGTCTAATACTAAAGGAAAAGAAGTACATCCATTATGGATTCCTAACATGAGTGGTATCACACTGGCTATTTTTGCTTCCGTTGATCCCACCAAAAATACAAAATAGTGTGGTCAACATACTTTTCTTATATAACAAAAAGGTAGTGCTCACAACTTCTATATAATGTGTGACGTAACGATATATTATGTGTTGTCTAGACAAAAATAGAATACATTCCATCCTATTATGTACATTATATTTCATTGTGCAACTGATACAGCATTGTCTACACCTCTAAAACTTGAAGGTGTAATGTCAGCAAAAAAGACAGTTATGCCACATGCTGTTCAGATATCACAAGGAATATACATGTGTGCAAACACAAATATGCTCAGTGTTCCCACAAAAAGAGTGGCTTTTTATAAGAACAACTTTTTAAAGGAACAACTGTTCCTTTGAAAATGAGTATTACTGAGGGACACAGGACAGATGGGATGAAGCCTGAACTGAGAATACAAGGTCTTCTGTTGCTGTTTTTATATATATTCAATGTGTAGATGATAAGTACAAATTCAGATGCTGCAAACACCTAGCACTGATCCTATTACATGCAAAGAAAGCACTGAAAATGTGGCTTTTTTTCAGTTTCATTTCTTCAAAGCACTGGATAATAAATTAAATGGGAACTTGAAGATCTCATCTGAATTGTGTATAATTCCCATTTGTTTCATAATCTCAGAATCAGGAGTGACAAAATTCTGANTATCTTTAAACCAGAATAAATTACATTCCAAAATTCAGGTTGGTACCAATACTACAGTAGAGCTAAGCACCCATTATACACTGCCTCAAATACTTTAAATCAAGGGTAATTTAGCAACACAGAAGCACCTTTGCCAATCTGCAGCAGAGGTTTATAACAGCATAGCTTGAGTGCATCATCAGATTGTGTCTCCAGGGCAAATTTTCCATCAAGATGGTATCTTCATTTCAATAGGCAACTCCCTCCCACCCTTTGCCGTATCTTTATGATTTAATGAGGAGCTATCCCACATCACTGAATACACAGGCATGACTATTTACAGTATTGTTACATTGCTAAATAACATATACTGATTCATACTGGCCTTTAGGAACATACCTGCTGATACTGTCCTCCTAAACAGGATGGGGTTGACCACCAGCACCAGCAGGAGCGGGGCATAGGTTGTGATGTAATGTGGGATTGCATGCTCCAAGCCATTTTCACAGCTGAGAAGAAATCATTAACAGCTTATGCATTTTTTTCCCCCATATCGGACAGTTCTGGCTATTCTATATCACATTTAACATAAAAAATTAAAACAAATGCTGCAAACAGATGCTAAACTTTTAATTCACAGACCTTCACCACCACTTCACATGGGACACAAAGCTGTTTATCAATATGCAGTCTGTGCATTTTTCTCAAATTTAAAGGAACAAATACAAAGTTAAAACCAGGAGTGGGAGAACAGTGGCTCACAGCAGAAGCCGTATCTGTGCTGCAGCATGCCCAAGTGCCTGTATTGCTGGGCATATTTCTTTAGGGCCTCCTGAAACCCTTGCAGGTATTTCTAGAACACTGACTGACCCAGTGGGACAGACTTGTCAAGGATCCAAAAAAGCCCAACATTTGGACATCTGTCTCTAAAGCTGACCAAAAGACATTCAAATGACCAGAGAGCTCCATGATTTTGCAGGCTGTTCACAGAGCTCTGCTTACCTGGAGAGAGAAGGGTAGTAAAGCAACGCAACTCCCTCCACGCACAGCAGCACGGCAAGGCCCCACGTCATCATATGGTACAGCACAATTGTACTGCAGGCACCAAAGAGGACAGGCGTAATTAAAGATACTAAACCTTACACTTTCCACAGTGCAACATAAAAATAGGATCTTCACTGAAAAAGAGCTTTACAGCTATGAAACGGTGCAGAACAGCAATGGCAGTACATTAAACTAAGGAAAGCAGGTGGGGCAGAGGAGCCCTTCAGAAAAAGGATTAGCCGAAGTGTTTGTTCAGGCTTGCACACAGAAGTCCTGTGTCCTGCAGCCTCTAGGGTGGAAAGCTTTTCCCTTATGCCCAAATCTCCAGAAGGAAGCCCTGCATCTTTCATTTCTTCTGCAGAGAACAAATTAGGGAATTTGAATGGAGCTGAACAGTCAAATAAACCACCCTTCTGTAATTTGCAGAGAATTATGTTCACCTTTAGCGTCACATACTGCTCAAGTCTTGGGGAGGTTCAGATCTTTGTGTCAAAAGTCTTTCATTGTTTACTCTGATCTTAGAATCAGGCCCAAATACATAAGTTTTTGGGGGTTTTTGGTTAACAGGGATGGAGGATGTTATTTTCAGGATAACACTTTTTTTGCTGCAAGAATCAATTTCAGGTACAGAGTAGGGACGAAAATAGTATCTCACTGCAACAAAGTTTATAGACCCCGGTATGCTCCCTATTTTTCCAAAGGTTAAATGAATTCAGTTACATTTAAATTCCATTTGGATGTAAACAAACCAATATCTTAAAATGTCCTGGCAATTTAAGCACTTAGCACTCCACTCATCCATATCATTACCTGGTAACTGCATGAACATCAGATGTTTGTACAAACTTCATTTACACACTTAGATAGCTGCAGACAAGCATGGACACACAGTGTTAGAAGGAAAAGTAACAAATCCAGAGCTTTAACTCCGGTACCTCAGTCCGGCTGATCTTCTTACCACCAAGTAAGAATCGACAGCGTAGCAAAACAACCACCAGAAGCCAGCACTATATAATAGCTGGATCCACATCTGCAGGGAAAAAAATGCCAAATGTCACAGCTGCTTCTCAAGTACCACTGGGGAGAGGGGAGGGACTCAAACCTGTAGGCGATTTGTTTAAATGCGTGTATTTTCCAGCTGAGATCATGAAGTATGAAATCTTACTCAAAATCACAGGAACAGCATTGCTGTAGCCAATGGGTCAAGTCATAGGTAAATTGAAAAGCCTTTGCTTTCACAGCTTATTCTATTGTTTAGAAAACCTGTTATTTACCTCTCCAGTCCTAACCCTCAATGTCATGAGTGAAATCCAAAGAAATTTATAGTGAGGATGTTTTAATTTTAGGTTAAAATTTTAGTAGTTTGTCAGTAGTCAAGGGTAGGGGGCTTAACTGAGGTCAGTCATCACCACAGTGTGCCTATGCATCGTGGGTTCAGCATGTGATGGGCATTTTCTCCATGCACAAGAACCTGATTCAGGAACGGTTATTAAGACCAAAAGGTCATTAACAAAAATATCACTGACCCCCTGGAAACATTATCCATACTGAACTCCATGGCTGAGTTCTTCAATAAAAACCCAAATGAAACAGGTTCAAGTCAAGTTAAATTCCATAGCACTTGTAAGCTGACCCTACGCATTTTTCCCATGAGCCTATATACGATAAGTGACCTTTCTTTGCCGCTGTTTATAAACTCCAAATTTCTCCCCCACAGGAGCTGGCTCTTTGTAATACTCTGGAACTATTTTAATATTCACATTACCTTCCCTCTGAGCCCTCTTTCAGTTCTTATTTGAATACCCTTTGTCACAGCTCCATAGTAGCATCCTTTTACAGCTGGAAACCAACATACTTGTTATTGAGCCAAACGTCAGTGAATAGAGATCTACTATTCCTTCTTCCAAAAGGTAAATCAAGCCGGGAAATATTTCCGTCCACAATGGGCGTAGACCCTGCTTCTAGTCATTTGTGACACGAATTATTCAGTATTTAATTTAAACACGTTGCTAGTGCAGTTTTTTTTGCTAGTGAACAGGAGTGCACTAACATTTTGCTAGTGCACAGGAATCAGAAAATAAAATTCCACGCTTCCTTGTAATGCACTTTATCCACAGCACTCAGCACATAACTTCATCTGTACTATTATATATTTACTGTTAAAAAATGCACAATTTACTATAGACATACATACATACAAAAATAAACTGTGGGGTCTTTCCACCAGAAAATCCAACATAGACAAGACTGTCTCCAAAAATGATATAAATCAGATGCACCTAAACCCAAAATCTTCATATGCTACCCCACTTTTTTTGCAAAATGACACATTTTGCTACAGTGCCTGAGAGGGTACCCCTCTGCAAACCACAGGGTGTTACTCAAAGGAGATGCCTAAAGGCCTCACTATTTGGAGTTTGTATTGGCTTGTGGATAAGTGAAATCAAACAATACTACTAAAAGAAAAATAAAACAGAATCAGAAACATTTTATTAACTCACATGAGAATATGTTAGGGGAAGTGAGTGGAAGGAGGGTTATTTTTCATTCCAATATAATTAAATCTAAATTTAGCAAGTGGCTCAAACTACAGCACTTTGCTGGAGCCCAAGAGAGAGAGAAAAAAAGTTGTGGTAGACCGCTATGCTGCTCCCCATCTAACCTGACATCCAAATGAAAAACAAACAATCTGCATACAGTATCTTTGTCACTTTTTAAAAATATTATTTTTTGTGTCAAGGGACAAGAAGCGAAATTTAAGACAAAGGGAAACATGGGTTTTGAATAGGACGTTTTTGCTACAAGATACTGATGTTGCTGGTTTCCCCTTCCTCAAAGAAAAAAAATCAACATTTGCATCTAATGAGCAAAGCTTAAACGTGTATGATGGGACTGAGAATGAATAGATGCATACAACTGATATTTGCTTCTAGGACACAACTATCATGACTGAAATTGTCATTATGTAGGCATACAAGGTACAGTGAAGTGCATTTTGGCAGGAATTGCTTTATTTCAAAACTACTGGAGATGAATAATTCTGTTCATGTGCAGCATATCCTCTTCTATGTTGTAAACTTTGAATTGTAAAGCTAATAATGCTCACACATTAATTCATTGGACTCCCTACATTCCTACTGAATTTGAGTGAAGTGGTGATCTGTCCTATTTGGCATTCTCCATGTTTTGGTAAAAACATGTCTTTTTCTTGTACTGTAAACTCAGTACTGTGATTGTAGTATTTGAAACCAAGTTTCATTCTGCACTTTTGTAAGGCATTTACATTTTCTTACTCTAAGCATTTTAGCCCAGAAGATACTTAATTAGACTAGGCCAGATGCAGTCGTTTCTGAATGCCCATATAAACAGCAATCTGAGCTGTAATCCTGCATGGCAGAGATGGAACTTCTGCAGCAGCTCTGTGTCCTTGGGTATATTTATCCTGCAGTCCCTGTGTGTCTAAAACAAACACTCTCACACCGCAAAAGCTAATTTAAGCTACCCAACTTGCTGGGTTTGGTCACTCCCCACAATATGCCACCGCAGAGGCTGTAATTTCTGCTGGAGAAGGTGGGCAGATCCCCCTGTGCTGTGGGTGCTAGTGATCTGCTGGGGGATCAGCGATGGCAGCGCAAACCGAGCTGCTAGTTTCACCGCCTGTTTGGGAATGTCTGTAGTACCCTTACACCTCTGTACCCCTGACTTCGGTGAAAGTCTTGCCCGCTACTATCCCAGCACTCCTGCAAGGAGCAAGTACTACAAAAAAGCGTGGGACCAGTCTGACCCGTGCTGCCCTGCGCCCTCCCACACACCGAGTGGCATCGAGCACCCTGCCCGCCCTGAGACAGGCTCTCGGCACAAGGCATGAACACACTTGCAGGGGTGCGGCAGAGGCTGAAACCATCATATCCAGGCTCTGACTCACAGATGAATTTCCTTTCGGACACAGCGGTTTGCCTTCCATACTCCCCACGCCGAGGGACTGTCAATCGGGAGCAGGAGAAAGGGGAGACCGTCTCTGTACCTACCGCGCTCCCCACACAGAAAGCAGATGGCCACACATCGGTCCCGTTCACCACAGAAATGTTAGCTATGAAGCCTGGGAAGCCAAGCCATACGCTTGACCTGAAGATTATACCTAAAGAAAAAAAAAAATATTAATGCTTTGAATCTGCTGGCATGATTTGAGTCACATGCTTCTCCCCAGCCACATATTTCACATCGCAGCCCAGATTTTGTGCGTCTACAGGAAGGCTACGGCTGCAGAGGAGCAGAGGAAGAACAACTGCGCTATTTAAACATCAATATAATTGCCCAGGGAAAGAAGCCCCAAGATTCGGAAGCTGCTGGGACTTGAAATGTTATGTAGATTAAAATCTCACTTACTTACAGAATTGTCACGCACTTCCCTAAAATAAATTGGGTAGCATTTAGCAGATTGACATAAAACAGTAACTATTTAAAATTTTATGGGCATATATTCATATACTAGTGTTCATTTCTCTATAATCCCTCATAGCAGAAAAAAAATTATTTCCCACTTTTTGCTGTCTTCATTTCTACAAGCAGCTCTTTTTCTCTCTGTCACAGGACTGAACAAAGCAGGGCTTTGGAATTAGGTGAGAAAAATACCCATTTTTTAAAATGAACTCACAGTTTGTTAGTGAGATTTGCTGGGTTTGCTTGAAATAGGCATAAAAGCACCAACATATAGCAGAACAGAACCACCAGGTTTCCCACCAAAGAAAGAATAGTTTCCCACGCACCAAAGCGAGTCTAATTCCAAGACAATGATGGATAAATAGTTTGAGTTTGCCAGTGAAAGAAAAAGGCAGAAAAATAACTTTATCTACCACTGGCCTCATTTGTCTGAAAGGACCTTTTCCAGGTGAATGTACACACTTTTTTCCATCTCTCTCCTTTTTTATTTCCCCCTCTATCATTCGTTTTAATATTGTTACCTATTACACACCATGAGAGAAAACCTGGCTAGGAATGAAAGGAAAAAAGACCTGAAATCCCACTCACCCTCCAGGCAGCAAGAGAGCCTTACAAACCAGCACTACTTCTGTTATGTCATGTGAGGGAAAAGATGTTATTGTAGAAAAAAACTCATCCTGCATTTTCATGGCATGTGTCATGGTAATTTATACCTAATTTGGCAGTAAGCGCCACAGACTCATGGGACAGATTTAGATATATTAGTTTCATTTTGACTCGTGAGCTTTGTCTTATTCTCTGATGTTTTATTCCTCCAGCCCACCAGGCAGGGGCTGGGCAGCAGGTTGTCCGTGATAAGGAAGCTTGTCTCACATTTCAAAAGCCTGCATCCAGCATGATTTGTGTACAGATGCAATTCAAATTAATTTGCAGTGGACATGATGTGCCGAGAGAAGTGTCTGGCACACAAGCACGATGGCAAACTGAGTCTGAGGGGATTTAAAGATATACAGCAAGTGTTTTCCAAATGTAGTCCTAAGGATCAGCTAAGTGATGGCAGCTTTAGTTTTAAATATGCTGCCTCACCTCCACTTTTATGCCTTCCTCTGAGAATCAGCCACTGTTATGTATTTTAATTTGTTTTAAAGCAGCAACTTTGGTGTAGATTTGTCAAGAGCTTTTGCTTCTAAAATAGAACTATTAAACAAGACCTTTCTCTGCCAAAAGCCCATCATTTTCTGATCTCACTTAGCCCAAATCTTCCCATGAATACATACAGCATGATTCCCTCAGAAATCTCTCTTGTCCACTCACCAGCTCCATTTGGCTATGGTAACTCAGAGCAACAAGAGCCTGCTACAGCAAGGGTGAGGGACATCAAGCTGATGCTTACCTAAGCCACCAAGGATGTCACAAACAGAGATAAGGAGAAGGATGGTGGAAGAGGAGGAGGCTTTTGGCATCTTCCGCAGGCTCTGTCCCTTCTTTGGCAGGAGCTGCAGGATGGTCAGTAGCAGACTGACAGAGGCGCTGCCAATGCAAACTCCGCAGAAGACATCAGGCTGGAAGCTCATCACTAGCTGTGTGGCTGCATCCCGGTTCGGGCAGCAGTAGGTTTCTAACCTGGGAGAAGCCATGAAGCGTCCAGCTGACGGAGAGGCCCCGCGAGCAGAAGAAACTGCTGCTGCTTCCCCAAGCCAGCGTTCGCTTTTTCTTCACCCTCCCCATTAGTCCTCGGTGGTGAGAATCACGCGATTGATGGATCATGTGCTGCTGCTGCTAGAAGTAAATCCCCTAGAGCTGCCTTTCTCAGCCTCGCCTAGCGAGGAGATCAGATCCGAACAAGAAAACACAGTGTAATCTGAAACATGCCCCATGCTTGCTCAGAGCCATTGGCAACAGTTCACTCACATATTTCTGCTTGCACAGTATGTGATACAGGAAGACTTAAACTCATCAGAGCATTGAAGATGGTTTAAAATAAATAAGGATGCAGATACCAAAGGAGAAGCTTTACATTTTAATTGTGTTTCTCTTTAGCCCCATCCCACACAGCACCCTTTAATTACTGCAAATTAATTGAAAAGATGAGTTCAGACACAAGCAGTCCCAGCCTTTACAGGGAGGAGCAGGGCTATAAATCCACACCCTAACCCAAATTTCAATCGTAGTGATCCAACCCACCCATCCCTGTAATTAAAATTAGAAACACGATATCCTATCACTATAGAAAGAGATTATGTTTAGGAAGACAATATTAACCTCATCCTATTCAAACCACAAACACAGAAAGTCTTCTCTTTAGTCTGTGTTGGATCAGCTTGACGTGGAAAATTCCAGGACTTTTGATTTCTCAAGAATATTTTTCTTTTTTTTTTTTGATTTGGTAAGAGTTTAATACGAAAACAGGAATTTGACTTGTAATATTTGTTTTCACTTTATAAGCTAGACAGTATCTTTTAAGTCAGGGGTCTTATTAGACACAGCAGCAAATACAATCATAAACACAAAAAGTAACTCTCCCCTCTCAGCTGAGCTTCAAACTCCCTGAGTCAGTCCTCCAGAAAACTTGTTTGTAGGAACATGTTCAGGAAATACAGGAGGGAGCATTGCCAACAGACTGAAAGTGAACTGCATGTTAAATAACACGGTCATGGGTTTTACAATTAGTCCTTAAAATCACCTAACCTTTTATTTCTATTTTTTCCAATGGCCCGGTTTATCTTCTGAGCAGAAATTATAAAGGCCTGATGAATGGCAGCAGGATGTTTTTGCGTGCCGGGGCTATAAAACACAGAGGCTTCAGTCAGTATGTCTGCCCTCAGTAGAAAAAACAGCTGACAGTCCTGAGTGAAGTGGTACCTGCTGAGTCCTTCATTATGCAAGACACCTGATCCCAGCGCAAGAACAAACCTCACCAGCCTGCTGACTGCTGGTGGGAGCTGTGCAGCCTTCCAGTGTGGGATGATGGTGGCAGGGCTTGGGTGGCAGCTGGAGCCCGAGCTGCCAGGCACAGTGTGTGTCTGTCCACCCAGCCCGCTCCCAGGGGACTCCCCAGTGCTCTGCCTGGGCTACGCCACCCCAAAAGCGGGATGTTAGCTTGCAGATTCACACTCCTACACTCAGATGTCCATACATCAGTAAGGTGTCTGAACTCCCGCTATAGTCAATCGAGATCTTCGGCAGCTAAGCTTAGAGCCTAGACTCTGTCTAGAGAGCTGTTCAGCTCTTCCTAAAATAAATGTACATGGTGAGCTGAGTAGGACCCAGTGACTATAATGGGAACTTAGGCATGCACATCGTCAAAGACTCAGAAATCCAGGCAGCCGAGTTTGAAGCTGAATGTCTTTGCTGGATGTATTTGCTGCTTTTTTCCAGCATTTTCCTGCTCCATGGATGAGGACAGGTGAGTGACCTGGATGTCGCAATCCTATGTTCGTTACTACTGTGTTTACAAAAATATACTGGGGACAGCAAGGTTGTGAACCAGATTGCCCTGCTCCAGAAATACAAACTCTTGTGAGGTAAAGGGGAATACCTGTGCTCTGTCATCAATACAAGGCTCTGTTGTCAGTACAAGCTTGGGATTCCTCAGGCTTCATTCCATCTCCGCTAGAGCAAGTGGTGCACGAAGTTGCCACCTCTCTGTCAAGATACTGCATTGCAATCTACCTGGCTACTAAAGAACAAAAATTACGATTCCACAGAGACAAATTATTATTTAAAATAAAGCCATTATATACCACATATACTACGCAAATACACATAAATCAAAATAAATTGTTTGCTCTCATTTGAAGGTAAACATACAACAGCAAAACTTTTAGATTACTAGATAGAAAGAAAAACTTGAAGAGAAGCCTTTCATTTTCAATATCAGTTTCTAAAATTGTTCCTCTCACTATTTCTGTAGCCATTTTCCTTCCTTCAAAAATTTGAAAAGCATGTCAAGTTGTTGTACTGATCATTTGTTCTGGCTTACAAATAGGAATGGTTTGTCTGCTTTGCTTTTTCTGCTTATCATTTGTTTTCATTAATCCTGACTGTGATCTTCTAGTTTGCCCACAGGGATTTACTATTTCATTATTTTAACTTTTCCCTCCCTTTTGTTCAGCCAATTTGAAACTACTTTCATTCCTCAATGGTAGTCTTATACTCTGGAGATACATTTTTTAAATCTTTCTCTGCTTCTCTCTCCACAGTTTTGCCAGCTGTGTACCCTATTCTATCGCTTTACTTCCCAGAGTGGAGGATTGCTTTTTAGCCTCTTCTTCTGGGTCTCTTCCCTCCTCTCAGGATTTGATTACACAGTTACTTACAGGAGGGGTAAGTGATTTTTATTGGAAGCAAAGCATATGACCTGTAGCATACCCAATACAAAAAGAAAACAAAGCGACTCATGAGTGAATGGATACCTGCCGTGATACAAGTAGATGTGTCTTTACACGTGGACATCTGAGGCTGAATGGGAGATGGATCTGCCAAACTGATGAGCCACACAATATCTCAGCTGGTAAGATCTAGCTAGTCTCTGTCTCAGAGCTGCTGGACTTGAAGAATGAAGAGTCCAAACAGTCAAAGAAATTCAAAGCTGGTTTGGTGGTGTTGTACCTGAGATTAATTTGGCTTCTCATGATTATGAAAATAAGAGGATGAAAGCTAGGGACAAAGGCAAAGGAAACAGAAAAGTAATGAAAGAAAGTAAGAGAAGAGTTATTTTGCCTTGTTAAGGAATGTTATTTAGTATTGAATAAAACTTACATTGTTCTACAGGTCCTAGTTCCCTTCCCTCTGAAATTATTGACACAGTTGTCACTGCCATCAGCGGTACGAAACAGGCACACTAATAGGGTATGTCTCATTTCTGCAACAAGGCAGGATCTCAGTTAAGCAAATAGTGTAGGTTGGAGACAACCATTAGCACACATACAAAAAACATTTTTAAAAAAATCCTCCAAATTGCAAATACCAATCAATCAAACTCACAGTGTAATATTAATATTAATTAATTTTAGAAATACTTACTCCTGTGCTCCTTGGACCCGGGACATAACGTTTCAGTCCAGTCCATGTTCATCATTAAGATGAAACACCAGCTCGCCTGCTTCTAAGGGAAAGCAACAGGTTTACAAAAATATGAAAGGCATGAATTTCTGCTGCTACGGAGTGTGTTATAGCTTATGTTTGAGTGTGCAGTTACAGATACTTTAATCACTGTTTTAATTAAATCTGGGACTACAGCACTGGTCTACAAAGGAGAAGGAAATTCATGGATATAGAGACAGAGGAGAACTTATTTTTGTTTATGTGTACAGTTCAATGCATCACTACCTGAATTTACAGCTCCCAGTGAAGATCTTTGCTACCTTACAAAAGTAAAAACTGTATCTTGTCAATGATTCATGATCTCATAGTCTTTTACACATTACCTGATAAAACATTTCCCAAACTGATGAAAGCTGGGTCTGTCTTCAAGCTAAATGGATGCAATAAAACCAGTTATTATCTCCCAAACAGATCCTGCAATATGTTCTTAAAGGCCTTAAACATACAAATCTCCTATCTGCTTAGCACGGTTCTTCATTTTATCCACACAGACCTCCCACAATTAGATTTACTTCGGAAGAAACTGCAAGATGTGATCTTCCCGTAATTATCAGTACTAATTTTTAAAGCTAACTTTAAACTAGCATTTTGCTTAATGTATAACTGAAATTAATGGGGAAATTCACACTATTTTAAGTTTTCTTTAGGCAGGGATATTGGAACAACAGCGATATTAAAAGTGTAACATCTCATCCTTATAACAGCTACAGACTCCATTAAAAAGAAATAGAAGGAAAGCAGAGGTATTGCTTTCCTTCCATCAGTGATTTGAGTATAATTATAGACTTGTAAATTATTAATTTACATTTAAGGATGGTGAACATTAATGCAAAAGGATGAGAATGAATGTATCTCCTTTGCATAAAAATAATAATGTTTGAGTTCTTTTGGGGTTTTTTTTTAAGAATGAAAACATCAATACATGAAATGAATGTGCATTTGAACAACTCATTAGTTGTGTGTATTTAACTGATGCAATCCTGTTACACATATTTTATTGACTTCTTATATAACTTTTCCAGAGAAATGTTACCCTACCTGACATTTGTGAAGAAACCTACACAAATTAGTTATCGAAACTGTGCCTATTACACATTTAAATTATTAACAAGATTTATATGGATGCAGTACAAATTAACTGAGTAGAAAAATGCATCCATAAACTGGAGGACACAATTTTTGCTTAGGGACTGAACGAATAAAATCCCTGATTCTCTATGCCACTGCTGAGAATATTGCAGTCTTTGAACCTGCACTACCACTGATTTTGGGGCCACATTTCTGGACAAATTCCACCATTAATCATTGTCATCGTTATATTAGTTCACAGAACAAAAAGAAACCTCCCTTTCAGCATACATGTAATAAAGAGACCTTGTCCCACACCTACACAGACTACCTGAGACACAGTTTGCACAGGAACTAACTGATGAAAAAGACTATGAAAAGAAAGAATATTATCCTCTCCACACATATTGATACTGAAAATTGCATCCTAATGTTTGTAATGGATCTTTTTGTTTGGTCTACAACATGCTGAATGTCTATTCCTGTCCTCAGTATCTTCCAAAGGTATCCTAGGCCCCACTACTTCTGCATTCTCTTTTAGAGGTTACATTAATTGGTTCCCTTGGGAGAAATTTGGTGGGATACTCTTATATCCTTGTTACAATTGTTAGACTGTGGGATCTTGTTAGGTTATATCTTCCACCACTCAGATGTTATATTTTCAAAGCCCATTAGCACCAGAAAATTATCTCATAAAACCTCTATTCCCAGGCCAATCTACGTAACTAAATCAAAATATATTACAGCACTAATTTCACAGCTCTTACAATGCAAGGACTCCCCAAGGCTCTGTTAATTAAATTGCTAAAAATGTCAGCATACCATGGACAGTTAGATGGTCTTGTTGAACGCTGCAGTCCTCCAGGTCCAGACCACAGAGACCAGCCAATGCTCCCCTTTGAAATCCCATGAGCATCACTGGGTTTCTTTCCTCTCCAGTGGCTGCATGGCCAGCAGTCAGTCCTGCAGCATCTTGGGACTGGGTGAAGAAAAGTTGCAACCTTCTGCTCCACAACTTGTTGCCTGGTAGCTTCTGAAGTGAGCAGAAAGCTCAAAAGCATGGCTTAGCTGGCTCATGGAATCAAGAGGAAACGCAGTAATAACAGCAGAAACATTACTGTACGGGAAGCACTCCAGATCCACTCTTCCGACTTTTCTGTTCTTCAGGACTGAAGACCATGACTTCACTGTCAGAAGTTGACTTTGCAGTCCAGGGTGGACAAAGTAACGAGACTAACCCCTCAATATCCAAGTAGTCTATTGGATATACCCTTCAGGTGAGCAATACAGTTACATTATACATTTATATTATAGCTTGGCTGCCTCAGCTACTCCCCTTAGTCAACTTCCTGGGAGCATGACTCCAAGAAATTGATTGGTCCTAAAAGTGCTTCAGAAAATGCAGTGTTCTGAAAGAAATCCTCTGTGTACCTTTAATACTCCATAATTCAGACTTCCAAAAGAAATTAACCTTTAGGGTGGTAATAGCATCTATATTATCACAGAAGATGGGCAATCAATCTCCCTAGCCCCCGAAGCTGTTTCATCAGGATGTTGCTAACAATGCCCCACCAACATGAGTACGCTTTACACAAAAGTGAGGCTAACGAAGCAGTACCTCCCACATCCTTACCCTTTCTAAGATCAGCACAAGCCAGGAAAAGTTAATCTGAATGTTGGCACTTCTCATTTGTATAACTCGGTAGGATTCCCTCAAATGTCCCATCAACTGCCAACTGTTCTGCCTTGGTCTCTTGAGAGAGAAGACCACATCTATATCTTTAGTATAAATGGGCATAGCAGTCTTTGGGGAGGTGGCATGCACAGAAAGAACTTCTGCTCCCCTGGACTCCTGAGCATGCTCAAACCAGCCTTATATCAGCCCTAATATCACCAAATTCATGTAATATTGCAGGTCTGGCACTGCTGGACCATAGCCTCCTGTTTATAACTGGTGCTTTATGGCAAACTGCTATAGCACTACAAAAAAACCCCAAACAAAACAACAAAACAAAGAACATTTACTTCATGCTGCCTGCATGCTTAGGTGGACTCTCACAAGATGCTGCATCCTATGACCTCCACCTGGGCACGGTTCATGTTCTGTGTAACCAAGCTGAGAGTAGAAAGGTCATTTGTAATGAAGGAATTATGTCTATTTATAGAATGCACCGAGAGATTTATTTACACATTGCTGATAGGCAGAAAAAGGAAGGTCTGTTTGGGGTTAGCTAGCAAACGAAGACAAAGTCCAAGTGAAAAATACCAGATTACAAGGCTTTTGTCTGCTCTCATGCATCCTCTGGCCTCTTGCTATTTATTTACCCTTTTAAAAGCCTTCACAGCATTATCTGCAAAAAGAGCATTTGAAACCTGCCCTTTGGCATTTCCCTTGATCCCGCCCGCTCCAGTGACCATCTTCATCAAGTACAGAATTTAGATGTAACATGCTGTGGTATCAGAGTTTAAATGCATTAAAGACCGTGGTTAGCCTCTGAGGCTAAGTCCCCACGTAATTAAAAAGGGCCAGTGCCTGGGTTTGGGCATATAATAGCAAGTGGCACAGCACAGTTTGTAAAGAGAAAGTTATCATGTAAGCTGTGTTATCAAAGAAGATGGACAATGAAAAATACTCCCTAATGTACCACGATCACAAATGCAGTAGCAAGAATGAATATTACAAATGATGCTTCACTGAAATGATGGAACTTCATGAAGCAAAAAAAATCTCAGGTTAATGAAGTTGCAACACACATACATATGACAAAATATAGCTATATAGTGTGTGTGTATATATGCATATACTGCTGAACTCTCTTCCACAACTAAAAGAGGGTGGCTTCATCCATACTGCCTTGTAGTAACAGTCACTGGCCCACACTATGCCCCAAACTGTGCCCAGGCACTGCCTAGTTAGCCTGCTGACAATGAAGTAGTATGGCCTGTCATGGGCCAGCGCTTCAACCTGTATGCGCTCACTCTGCTTTTTCGTTTCTTTGTAAAGTGGTAGTCTGAGAGGTTGTAATACAATCTGACAAATGACCCTAAGGCAGGAACTGGAAAAAACACAGGTATACAGATACCAGAGGGATGATGGCCCAAAGCACGACTTTACTTGGGCTTGAATTTGACTATCAGGTGAAAAGCCCATCCCCAGGGAAAGCTGTCACCTCCTCTTGTTAGGTTTTATGTTGTCTTCTGATTCTGCAACCACAAGAACATTTGCTATTGCCTTTTTCTTTGACTTCCAATCTTCTTATCATCCAAAATCATGAAAACTATAAATCCTGAAGTGGGCTATGGATTACAGGAGTCTGTGTTGGACTCATCTCCTTTTTTTCTGTCTACAGGTCTAATAGGTCTCAAGATCTAAGCCAAGAATATTATTGTTAGCAAATCATGCGCCTTTTTCTCTTGGTCATGCGCAGTCACAGTTTGTTCCACAGCGAGTGCTCTCACCCTCAGAAAATTGCTCACAAAGCGTGTGTGATATTGTGAGAATACGTAAGAATTGAACGTTTCAATCAAAAACTTCATGGGGATAGAAATACCAGAGTATCGCATGAAATGCTATTCTTTCAGAAATTTCAGCTTTATAAAAAAGCCCTAGATAAAGAACACAGAAGCTTTTTTTGGTCCTAAGGAACTGAAGAAGTCAACATATATTTGAGTGTTTATCTGAAAGGTTGAGAACTTCTAAGGGTTTCCTTAGCACTAATTATGGGCTGATGAAGCTTTATTTGCAATACAGGAGAAACAAGACACACTCGGGAAAGGTGTTTAAAGTGCCTAAATCACACAGCAGACATTCAGCTGGAGTTTTTTAACATGTTCTTTTTCATTCTGGGAAAATGGGTAATTTGTTGAAATCAAAGTGTTTTGTAGAAGAGCATGATTATGCTGAATCCATCAGAATAAACACGGCAGGTTTCCAAAGTAAACCCTCCTGGTTCCCAGCCATGCCAGGATGTCTGTCTCTTGGGCTGCTACCCAACCTGTTTCTCCAGGTTCTCAGGACTTTCAGACTCCACAATAAACTGTCAGCAGTTTGCCAACCCTTGAATTACTGGATCAAAAAATCCATCCACTTCTGCCACAGGAACTTCTTATCTCTGTTTCAGACTGTTTTGGTCTTTGTGATGGTTATTTTCAAAGACACAAGAGTTTCAAACAGGAAAGAGCTGGAAGCCACTTTCAGCTAGTGGCTACAATACAACCACCATTGCTGAAAGGTGGTGGAACGAATCACACAACTGGAGGACTGCACTTGATGGCTATAAACTGTTCAGAAGGGACAGGCAAGGAAGGAATAGTGTGTGTGTGGGCTGGGGGTTGCCCTCTATGTAAAAAAATGGAGTTGAAAAATAGTAATGAACAGGTTGAGAGCCTATGGGCAAAAATTAGGGGCCAAGACAACAAAGGAAATCGCCTGGCTGGTGTTTACTACAGGTTGCCTGAACAAAGGGAGCACGTTGATGAAACGTTCTCACTTCAGCTACAGGAAGCATTATGGTCCCAGGCTCTGATCTTGCTGGGGGACTTCAAGATGTCACTTACCCTGACATCTGCTGTAAAAGCAGCAGAGCAAGCTGTAAGTAATCCAGGAGACTCTTGGAGTTGATTAAGGATAGTTTCTTAATTGAGTGACATGCAGCCCAAACAGAGGAGAATCATCACTGGACCTGTTGCTCACCAACACAGTTGAACAAATCAGAGATGCCAAGATTGGTGGCAGCCTGGGCCTCAGTGATCATGCCCTGGTGGAATTCACAGTCTTGAGGGATATGGACCAGGTGAAGAGTAGAGTTGGGACCTTGAATTTTAGGAGCACAAGCTTTCAATTGTTTAAGGAATTAGTGGAGGGCATCCCCTGGGAAACTGCCCTCAGGCAAAAGGGAGCTGAACAGAGCTGGCAGCTCTTTCAGGACATTTTTCTTTGAGGGCAAGAGCTCTTGATTCCCGTATCTAAGAACTGGGGCTGAATTTGGCTAGGGATACAAAGAACAAGAAGGGCTTGTACAGGTATGTTGGCCAGAAAAGGAAGATTAAAGAAAATGTACCTCCCTGATAAATGCGAAAGGAAAACTGTTGATAACCAACATGGAGAAAGCTGAGGTACTCAAGTATTTTTGACTCAGTTTTCAATGGTAATATCTCTTCCCACACCTCTCAATCCTCTGAACCTTAAAGCAGGGACTGGGGGAATTGCATCGTAGAAGATCATGTTCAAGACCACCTGAGGACCCTGAACATACCTAAGTCCATGGGACCCAACAAGATGCATCCTAGGGTCCTGAGGGAATTGGCTGATGTTGCCAAGACAATCTCAACCATATCTGAAAAGTCATGGCAGTCAGGTGAAGTTCCCAGTGACTGGAAAAAGGGAAACATCATGCCTATTTTTAAATAGGGTAAAAAGGAAGACCCTGGCAATTATTGACTAGTCAGCCTCACCTCTGTGCCCAGTAAGATCATGGAACAGATCCTCCTGGAATACCTGTCAAAACATATAGAAGACAGGGAGGTGACTAGGGACAGATAACATGGCTTCACCAGAGGCAAATTGTGCCTGACTAAGCCGGTGGCCTTCTATGATGAAGTGACTACATTAGTGAACAAGGGAAGGACTGAAGATGTCACCTACCTGGACTTCTGTAAGACCTTTGACACTGTCCCCACAACGTTCTTCCCTCTAAATTGGAGAGATATGGGTTTGATGGATGGACTGTTAAATGGATAAGGAATTGGCTATATGGCCACGTCTGAAGAGTTATAGTCAATGGCTCAGTGTCCAACTGGAAACCCGTAACAAGTGGTGTCTCTCAAGGCTCCATACTAGCACAAATGCTATTTAATTTCTTCACCAGTGACACAGGCAGTAGGATCAAGCGCACGCTCAGCAAGTTTGCAGATTACACCAAGCTGGGTGGTCCATTTGATTCACTTGAGAGAAGGGATGCCATCCAGAGGGATCTTGACAGGCTTGAGGAGTGAACCTCATGAAGCTCAACAAGGACAGTCTTGCACCTGGACTGGGGCAATGCCCAATTATCAATACAGACTGGAGGATGAATGGATTGAGAGTAGCCCTGTGGAGAAGGACTTGGAGATACTGGTGAATGAAAAACTGGACATGAGCTGGCAATGTGCACCTGCTGCCCAGAAAGCCCATCATATCCTTGGCTGCATAAAAAGAAGATTGGCCAACAGGTGGAAGGAGGCAATTCTCCCCACCTACTCCATTCTCATGAGACCTTCCCCGGAGTACTGCATCCAGTTCTGGGGCCTCCAGCACAAGAAAGACATGGACCTGTTAAGACGGGTCCAGAGGAGTGCCACGAAAATGAACAGAGGGATGAAACATCTCTCCACTGAAGAAAGGCTGAGAGAGTTGGGGTTGTTCAGCCTGGAGAAGAGAAGACTCTGGGGAGAGCTTATTATAGCATTTCTATATAGAAAGGGGGCTTATGAGAAGGACAGAAAGAGACTTTTTAACAAGGCCTGTAGTGATGGGACAAGGGGCAACAGTTTTAAACTGAAGAGGGTACATATAAATTGGACGTAAGGAAGAAATGATTTACAATAATGGTGTTGAGACACTGGAACAGGTCACGCACAGAAGTTTTGGATGCCCCATCATTGGTAGTGTTCAAAGTCAGTCTGGATGGGGCTTTCAGCAACTCAATTTAGTGAAAGATGTCCCTGCCCATGGCATGGGGGTGGACTAAGTGATCTTTAAATGTCCCTCCCAACCCAAACCCAAATTCTGTGATTCAATGATTCACCTGTTTTGCTAAATGTGTCATAAACACTACGTAGGATTAACATAACATAAAATACATGCATACACGCCCTATAGATTTTCAACAGATTGCTGTGCCAATGGCACTGAGGTCTACAGAGAGCTCTCTAGGAATAAGGTACGCAAGTCCGTAACTCCTATCTTGTAATTAATGTTCACCCTGAATCCTGGCAGTATTCTCACTGGATTCACAGTATTCTCACAAAGCTCTAGCTTTCAGAGAAGGGTTTTTTGAATCCTTTATCTTGACTGTAGAGATCACACTATAAATACATTTATATCTATCAACATTTCTTCCACCACTGGTGACTAAAATTATGTTTATTCAGCAAATATGGAAGCTGATTACATAAAAGAAGCTGAGTTGGTACAACTATCAAACAGCTAGGTCATTTTGGCAAATGCCCCTGAGAACATGTACGAGTCTGCTCTGCCTCTTTGCCAGAGGTTGCAACCCCTGTAACTAAGGTGACAGAGCAGGATATATGTCATAGATCAGCTGCTCCGTTTCATAGCACAGCATCTTAACTTAAATTGTCGATGAAGTATGCATGCCCCAGGGCACCTATTTTTTATTTCAAATGGCTGAGGCAAAGGCACTTTGTCTCTTCACCGAACTGTGATGTTTGGTGGTTACCTCCAGGAAAGGAGTGGTAACAAACAGTGGGTGGTAAAGGTTTAACTCACCTCAGTTCTTTACTCTGTGACTATGAGTCAGAAGGTTTTACTTCTTTCAAATTTCTCAGCTGTTGAGGAAAAGATAAAAAAGCCCTGCTGGCATTGTAAGGTCCAGCACAATGAATGCTTTCAACACTGAAGGTAAACCACCCCAATCCAGGGTAACTCTGCAGGTATTCTGTGCAGTTCAGTGCAGGGTATCTTAAGGAAAAGAGATGCGGTGCACAGCCACAAAGGTGAAACAGGCTGTGCCTTAACAGCATACTGTGCCTGATACTGTTTGAACAAAATACCACCACAGAGGAATTCATTCAGTTTTGGTAGTCTCAGTGACTAAGTAGGGAACACAATCTGTGCAACAGGAAGAATGAAGGTCGAGCAGAAAATTCTTTCTGTAGAAAGAAATTTCACTTGAAATTGTTAATTAAGCTTCAAGTACCAAGGTAGGAAGACAGATGAAGTACTGTGGAAGAAGCCTGGTTTACTGCAGAAAGCTTCTCTTGTTACAGGGCAGGGACTCGCAAACTGAACTTGTGGGAACAATCCCTTAATAAAGTTAGATGGTTTCTTTTGCATGGCAGGAGGAGGCATTTGGGTAACTTCTGTGTATCACTGTAAAGTATCTCTGGTAATATTAATAGCGCATGCTATTACAGAAGGGAACACCTCTTATTTCACATTGGTCATAGCTGCACCATCCTCTGTCCTCAGCATGAAGTCTGTTAATTTCTTTGATACATTTATGGCACCCTGATGTATCTTGCATTTCTATCTTCTGTTGCTAACTTCTGTAGACTCAGACAACATCTGGCAAATGAAACAAGATGTAAGGGAGAAAACTGAGGATTCGGATTTGTTAAACAAACACAGTAATCATTGGTTTTCTTATCACACAAAAGAAAAGTAGTATTTTAGAATACATTTACTAAATCCTTTGTTCTTTAAGACTATCTGAAACTTTACGAAGGCTGGCAGAAGCTGCAGAAATTCAAGTAATAAAATTACCACAATATTTTAAGAAGAGCACAAGTACAAGTCTCCAGCTGGGTTCTAAACAACCTTCAAAACCCACAGAGAGGACGGATATAAAAGATGTGAAGAGAAATTTGACCGACATGACAAAAGAGAATGCCTGTTTTGCTTTTTGACTTGTCAAACTTACACGTATGAGGAACTATACACAGTGGTCTCTTAGGTTCCATTGGTAACATTAAAGGAGAAAAGGCAAAAAAAGGTGTCACTCAAAATAAAGAAGTCTGATTTCTGAACCGTCAGCCACAAGTTGAGGATCTGCTTGATGACTGTGTCAGACCATCAGGCTCTAAGCATTACCTAGAAAATTGTTCTTTACTGTGGTCTCTCTTAATCGGGAACGTGAATGCTTTCAGGTATTCTTTCTTTAAGCAACCGCTTTCCTGAGAGCTACATGGTGACATCTTCCACTGACGTAATCACAGTAGCAGTTTGATGGTTTTCCCTTGGCTTCCTTAACACAGATGCCAGCTCCTGCCTCTAGATATTGCAGTTTTAAAATCTGTGCTCAGATATCTGCACCATTCTTCAATATAGTTCATAAGACTAAATCAAAAAGCCAGAACAGCAATGTAAATCTTCAATTTCTTATGGACAACAAAAAGTTCAAGATGAAAAAGAATGAATGTTTGGCAGTTGAAAAAAAGAGGGGATACAAAGATGACATTTTTGGAAGCATAATGTGCTCATTAACGATGTAAGCTGTTTTATTTCTGTTTTGTTTCAATGTGCATACTTGGGGATACAATAAATTCAAACTGTTATTCTGGATCTTTCTTTTATTATCATGCTTACAAACAACAAACTTGTATACTGCAGCTCTTTAAAACTTCCAGCTATAGGTTATTGCTGTGTAGACAACCTAGTATGTGTTACACAAACATAACCAAAGACCTTGTCTCAGATTCCAAAAACTGGAGATAGGACATGGAGAATACTACTTATATTTCCCTTTACTTGTGCTTTTTTAAAAAAAAATTGTCTTACAATTATCACTTGTCTATCTGATAGAAAAGAATTAAGAGAAAAAATCTGACTGATGATCTGTAAGTCATTAGAGGCTTTAAATAACGATGCAAAACATAGGTTTGGTGTAAGGTTTGGATTTAGCAGGATTCTCATAGAAATATGTCTAAGTTTGGATTCCCCCTCCATGGTTCCATCTATCCCTTAATTGGGAGGGAACAACACACACCCTCATCAAATACGTTTCTCCTACCTCTGTATGTTCTCCAATCTGCTGCTGGGACTAATGACCTCAGATGGTCTCAACCCCAAAACCAAAGTTTTCTTTAGGCATTAAAGTACTGTAGGTGATGTTGAAAGTACTGTGGAAACAAACTGCTTTGGTGCAAGGCACAAGAGTTTTACAGGAATAAACCAGTTGAAGCAGGAGTTAGATGGTCAGACTACATAATCAGAATGACATAATGGCCACTTTCAGAAGCAAAATATGTGAACTGTCACCTATATACAAAACCTTGGCACCCCACTGCATATACCAGGTACCTCCATAAGACAGTTTGTCCCACGTGGAAGTACCTTTAACTTCACTAGTCTGTCAGAAACTAACACACAGATTTTACAGATTTAGGTCCAGCAGTACTTCACATGGGTGGCAGTGAAACGCAAAGGAGGACCATGTACTGGTACACAGGTACTCCAGCCCAAACCTGGTCTTGATTTAAGCCGCTGAAACCTCCTACAAAGCAATGCGATTGCGCTGAGAGAATGAAGTCCAGCAAGAAACAAGGATTTCACTGCCAGCCCCACCGCTGACTCGCTGAAGACATCGGGCAAACCCTGCATGTATTTCCCATCCATAAAACAAGACTTGCCTTAGGATCAGCACTTCCAGTCCTGCCTCACACCCCTCCGTCAACCTTTTTTTGACAGTCATTTTGTAGATGAACCTGTTTCTGGGACCGTCTGTGCCACCAAATCGCTTTCCAAAATGGAAAGGTGTTTAGTTTTGGTGGGTTTTTTTTGCTGTGGCCCTCACCTGCCTTTACCACCGCTCTGTCCCGCCGCCCAGCCCGGACCGGCCCCGCCATGTTTCTGACCCCTGAGGCCTCCGGCCCCGCAATCCTCCGGCGCCGGGCCGGCAGCAGGAGCCCTCCCGGGACCGGCGCCGGGGCCTCGCCTCACCTCAGCCCGTTCCCGCCTCGCTCCCGGCTGCCGCTAGAGGGTCTCGGAGGGAGGGAGCGAGGCCGTCGGGCCCGGCCCGGCACACGCTGGGGTCCCTCCCGCCCCACAGGTGGTGGAGGCGGTCGGGGCGGGGGGAACGGCCGGGAGCAAGCGCCTCCCTCGGCTGCCCCCCTGCTCTGCCCTCCATGTTGCCTGGCTTCCTCCCGCCTCGCCGGCCGTGTTTGGGGGGGCGAGGGGGCGGGAAGAGCCACCCCGCCTCTCTCCTCCGCTCCCCGGCCGGCGCGGCGCGGCGCGGCCCCCCGCCGCCTGGCACCGCGAAGGCGGGGCGTCCCTGGCCGGGGACAGGCCGCAGCCGCCGGCTGCCCCCT
>VXBO01007503.1:265684-287309 GCA_013400135.1 Rhinoptilus africanus | reverse complement strand
TGGTGGATTTTTAATAGTAGTTCTAAGTTTTTTATTTCTTATAACTTCACCAATATGGTCAAATCAGAGCAAGACAGAATTAAAGTTTGTAGAATGCATCGCTGAATGCTTGTTGTTTAAATATATGCATTCAGTGATAGGAAATGTCTACAAACTTTTGAACTGTAACCAGTTTTTAAATTCAACTTAATGTACTTGTAGAATCTGTTTGTATCCCTTATGTTTGCTTTGCTAGGTAGCAGAGTTTTGGTGGTGTTCACCCAGACATAAGGTCGATGTTTAATAGAAGTAGATATTTTTGGGAAGTGATTTGTAATGTTTAAATCAGACATGACTTAAGTGCTCTAAATTGCTTACTTAAGATACCTACCATTTGCTGTTAGCTGTGTGAGAAGCTGAGGAAACTCGGGCTTCCTCGATACATAGCTAGATGTCAGAGTAGGCAGCTGTAGTAAGATTAAATACACTCGAGCACAATGATTATTGTCTGCATATTTACAGTGTGTGTGGCTATACCCAAAACTGTTGGAAGAGTCTTTATTTTTGATTGTGCTTTGTTTCTGAACAGCACAAGATTGTAGTTTTTCAGTTTGATTTATCAAGCTAATCAGAAGAGTCGTAACCTACTAAGGATGATGATGCTTATGAAGTTGAGAGCGCTTCTTTCCCCTCCCTGTAACTTAGTACAGTATTAGTATTCAATCTGTAATTAATTAGGAGCATTCTTGGTAAGCACAAGTCAGACCACGAAGATACGAGAATGGCTTCCACAACATAACAAGTTATTGGGGGATCCTTTTAGTGGCCTTTTCATGTACTTGGGGGACGTTGTGGAGTGCTGAACTCCACAAGGCAGAAAGAGAAGACTGTGATAAATGCTGGAAATGCAGCATACTCCTGCTCTGAGAAAGTAAATAGATTTTGTCGGGTACACATTTCTTGAGTTGGCTCTTAAAGGAGAAACAGAGCAGAGTGTTTGACATTAGAAGAGAGGTGGTTATTTCAAAGTGCTTGTGAACCCCGATGAAATGGCAAAGTCAACTGAAAGCTTTAAATTGTTTAGGCAAAGGTACAGTAGCACTGGCACAGAGGGGAAGGCTTCCTCTCCTGTGGCCCTATACTTCTCCTCCCTTATACAAAGGAAGCCTTCCCCTCTGTCACCTGCCCTGCTCCCTCTCTCTTCAAATCTCTCTCGCCGTTTCGAAGTTCTCAGATTCTTTGAAATATTTAAATTATTCTACTTTTTTACCCACATCCATCAACTCTGATCTATGGGTTAGGAAATACGTTGTCGTGTTTCTTAGTACAGAGGTTCGAAAGAATTGTAAAGAGGTTTTTGAAGGATGTAGAGTGGCCTGTTGTTCAAGGGTGGTGCAAAGGGCAAAAAAAATAGTCTCAGTAACTGAAAGCTGGAAATAGGGAATATATGGGGAACTCAGCTGCGGTGCTTGAAGGGCTGTATCGTTTTGGATAACTAGTAACAGTGCAATTTCATTTGTTCTTGCAGTAATTTTTCTATCTGAATGACATTTTAGAAGGAAGATGGATCATGATCGAGGATCCTCTTGTTATCGGGAATGTCGGTGGCCTTATTAGATGCATTCTTTGCTCCAGGCACTTAGCTGTTGTGTTAGTCATGTTTCTGAGATCTAGACCGTTTCTGTACTCGCAGTAGTCTAGTCCTTTGCTGTGTGTTTGTGTCATCTACAACAACAGGGTGTTGAGTGTTCTGGTAGTAGCAGAGGGGCACTTACCTCTGAGCAGTTTGGCAGATTGCAAGAATGCTCTTGCTGATGTGTGAAGCTGAATTCAGTTTGATTTTGCTGAAAGTGTATTGTAACCTGATGAAAGTAATTCAGAGCTTTTTTTAAATGGAAAAGCATGAACTTCATTCTAGATTGTGCTTTTTCTTTTGAATGGAAAAAGATCCAAGTGTTAGTGAAACTTACTTGAAACAAAATCCAGAACCTTTTAAAATATCCAGACACTTGCATTTCAGAGTAACAAGTTGTTCACCCTCAGTCTTTCTATTATATTCTCTCTGTAATGAACTTGCAGTCCAGCCTGAATAGTTGAAGCAGGGAGAGATCTGTCAATGGGGAGCATGAGAGTACATTCAACTTGTTAAAAAGTGAAGCACAGGTACCTGTTGCTGTACTCAAAATTGCAGCTTCAGTACTTTTCCTCTTCAGTAAAATAGATGATTGTTCTCAAAATCCCTTCACAAAGCTATAACAACAGATTATTTTGGATTTTTTCAGTCTCTTGAGATAAGATGTACTTTGTTACACACTTGCTTTGAAAGCTTCCAGCATAAACCATGAAACAAAGTAATATCTCCTAGTTTACGAAATATATATAAACTATTTAGCATTCTTTAGGAAATAAAGCTCTGATTTGGTTCAGTGAATACTGTAAAGAGTTACTGTTGGGGAGTAACAATACTTTATTTGGAAGCTGTGTATTTTTCAATTAAATACTATGATCTTTTAGGATAGTATCATAGAAACATGATTTCATGGCAAAGGAAGCGAAACGCTTCCTACACAGTATCAGTTAGTCATCACCGTGTTAATTTTCTTAAACAAATTAGATGCAAAAATGAGTTTGTGGGTGTCTAGCTGGCTGATATCTGATATAACAAATTCTCCAACTTCTGATGAGTATTTGGATTCTGCATAATGAAATCATTACAGTATTGTAAATTGCTTTCTTTCCTCTATAAATACATATTTTGTTGATCCAGAAGAGAGGAGGACATTAGATTTTCATTAGAGACATTTGCAGTTGTCTCTCCTTTCTTTTTTTTTTTTTTTTAAATGGAAACATATTCTTTTGACATAAGGTAGTATTTTGTTGGGTGTTTGTATGTGGAAAGAACTTTAAGATGGTTAACACGGAAAACTTGAAGCTTTATGTGTCTGTTAAATACAATTAATGTTAAGAATAGTTAAGTCAACACTTAAGAGAAATGTCGACTTTCAAAACCAGCATTTATAAACAATTTTTAATCTGTTTCTTACATGACTATTTTGGTGAAGTGCTTTTATTTCTAAATATAAAGGCTTCTGTAAAATTAAAAAGTAGTGTCTCATTCTGACGCTGTAAGATGTTATATAAATACTGGATTCTCTTAAATGCAGCTCTAATGCCATAGTGTTATTTCTGTTTTCCAGAAAAAAAAATGGTAGGGCAGAACTTTAAAACTCTACAGTAAACTTCTTTTTCCCTTTTAAACTATGTATTCTTAGTATGTGCAAGAACTTTTGTATTTCCTATTCTTTTTTCTTTCCCCTGTTTTGTAAAAGATAAAACCCAACAACTTGCTCCCCTGCTTCCAGAACTTAAAACTACAGTGATTTATTATCAAAATAAATTTTATTTCTGCAGTCTTTACCTTCTGGGAACTTGATGTTTTTCCTGACTGCTGGGGGAGATTGCTATCTAGAGGAGGGAGGAGAGCTGTGCCTTTCTTGACACCTTGGAGTCCTGAGGAGTTTCTGTGATTGCTCAATCTGATGTTAGGGAGGGGTGTAAGGCAAGTCTTTTGTTGCTCAACTGAATTTCTTCTGGCTGATTAAGGAAATAGTCATCTTGAAAAAAAAATAATACCGTAGCTGTGACCTGTTATGTCAAAGGTGTAGGTGATTAAAAATTTGGGGTGGAGAGGCATCTGGCGCTTTGGTGGTGGTTTGGTTCTGCGAAGCCAGTGATGAGTCTGAGTTTGCAAAGCTTCAACACAGAACCCTGTGAGAAGCAGGGAACTGGAAATGTTATTGAATTGAAAATTGGGAGGTCTAGTAAATACATCATCTCTTTTGCCACAGGTTGCTTGTGTGCCTGTGTGGTGTTGTATGGCATCTTTGCCCCAGTCTCTGGTGTTGAGTAGGAATAACAATATTTGCTTATTGCAGAGCAGTCTGTTTCTCATGAAACAGACCTGACACTGAAGTGCTGAAGTATTATGATGACAAAGACTTTATAGTTCTTCTAGTAAAACCCAGAACCCAAATGTATAGACAGTTGTCTTAAAAGTCTGTAGTTGTGCAATTCTGTCAAGAGTAAATCCTTCTTCACAACAGAAAACAATGCTTTGTGCTTGTGTATCTCCAGCGTTCATCATAAATAATATATGGAAATATACAATTAGATTTCTTTTCACAAAATTAAACCCCACTACCTACCCAAAATGCATGGATGCTCTCAGTGCCTCAGAAAAGTAGAAGAGATGAATGGAATGAGACAAGCTGTCAGCACCTGAGTGTGAGGAAAAAAAAATATAACATGGACTTCTTATGTGAAAGGTCAACCAGACATTTGAATCTGTGAGATCTGAAACATTTATTAGCAATAAAGCTTTATAAGGAAATATATTTTGTAGCCAAAACACATGTCCTTGCTGACCACTTGAATTTCCTTCAATTTCTGATGACTGACCTACTTACAGCTCCTTGACAGATACATACTATTCGTGGCTACAAGACTGATGGTGAGTTTATGGTTCATTATCATCATCTGAGGTGGTAAAGTAGGATACAAGTTTCAGCAGAATGAGGGAGCATGTACATGTTTCCTTCTAACCGCAGACAAACTTAAAAATTTAATTTCTTCATCCGCACATCACCCGCACTAATTGGAGGCTACTGTTTGCTCCAGTACATTGTGTCAATGATTGGTGCAGTCACCCCACATTTCAACCTAAAAGTGTTTGGCTGGTGTAGACTTTCCATCCTAAATCCAGTGCTGCAAACAGTAGGTCTTTAGCAATCTAGTTTATTTTGCTGAAAGCTGACTGGGGAAATGTTGCATGAGCAATTTAATTAGCTGATTAGAGGGAGTGGAGATGAGCAGCAGGGAGTGGCAACATCGTGGTATACAGTCACACGCCCTGCAGTGACTTACAGGCTGTGGTCCAGCTGACCTGCAGTGAAAATTAATTTGAAGTTTGGAAGTAATTTTAGAAAATAGGAGTTTTCATTAATGAGACATCTGAATCCAGACCTGTACTGTCTTCATCCTGTAGTTTCAAAAACCAACGTACCTAGCCCTCTTGTGAGGACAAAATGGTCACTAACTATTATTAAAGTCTGAGTAAAAAGAAAATGTTTTTGTTTGTTTTATCAAAGCAAATCCCCAAAAATTCTTCATATGTGAAAATCTAGGAGTTCACTATATGAACACTAAGTATTCACTAAATCAACATTAAATAAAGTCATGACACATTAATAACTAGGTGCAGACCTAGTTGTGGGTCTGTTGTGGGTACCTCTTTGTCTAAAGGGTTGGAATTTTCTGGGATATTTGATTGATGCTGGCTGCAGTTTGTTATGGCCAGGTTTTCTTCTCTTTGAGTTATATAGAAGTTGCTGTGAGGACTTTTTTGTGCAGCTTGTTTTGATATGAAATAAAAAATTGGTTGTATATCTTTTAATACCATATTGCTAGGGATTTTACTTTTTAAAAATGTTTTTGAACTTTGCACTGAAAAGCTTTCTTTCAGGTTTTTGATTTGTTAAACTTTTTTTGTAGCAGTTCCAGTGCTAATTTAACTATTTCTTGGTCACTGGAAAGCTGCATCTAGATCTAGGCTGATACAAAATATTTCAGGGAAAATTCTTCATTGATATAGAATCACAGAATTGTCTAGGTTGGAAGGGATCTTTTAGATCATCAAGTCCAACCATCAACCTCAGACTGACAAAAACCATCAGTAAACTGTGTTGCTAAGCACTGTGTCTACCCATCTTTTAAATACCTCCAGGCATGACAATATAGAGTCATAGAATTTTCTAGGTTGGAAGGGACCTTTCAGATCATCGAGACTCTATGTTTGACTCTGTTAACAAGACTGGCTTCCACCTTGTAAAACACAGTTTGCAGTCAGTGCCCTGAAAATCAGATTCCCTTTACCTCCCAAACCAATCAGTCTTTATGCACTGGACAGTAATTCTTATTTGCAGTAAATTGATGAGAGGAAGGAGAAAGCATGCTATTTGGACATGAAACTTTACCATGTATGCTTGTGAGGAGTATGGGCTAGGGTTGTATATGTAACACTTGATTACAGAACTTTTAAATCATTTTACAGAGTGATTTGCTCTGTAATTTTTGTGTTCTTGTAATAGGTTTTGTCTTTAGTTGCTTTTACTTGGTTTTGTTGTTTTGGTTTTTTTAAATTTTATTTTAGAGAAGTCAAAACAAATGTGGTATTCTAGTGGCATCCATGTGATTTTTTTCAACTGAACTGCAATTTTCCAAACTAACAGGAGCAACAATAGATGGTTGTTTCCTCTGGGTTCCCCCCTCTAGAAGGGGACTGAGATTCCTTGCCCACCAGGTTTAGGTTTTTTTCTCTGCTCCCAAAGCTATGTTGGATTCAAGAACTCGGTCTCCAGCTTCTGGACAGAGCGTGTTATAGTTGCGTCTTCTTTCCAGTGCTTGATCCCAGCCTTTTACGAATTTCCTTTAACCTGTTCCAGTTTTACCCCTTTCTTACTTAGAAGTCTTTATCCCTTATCATTCTCCTCACTTAAGTGAGTCTGGACTCAGTTCAACAGACAAAATCTTCTTTCTTTACCAGTTTCTCTGACTCTGCTATTTCTATCCTTAGGTCCAAATGTTATTTTGCCTTTTTCAGCCACAGGTAGTTTGCCTTACTTGGCCTCCTTCCTTTTTCCTTGGCACCTTTCTGCTTAAAGCTCTAGGCCTACAAAATGTTAAGCATGGAGGGTCTCTTCACAGAGCTTGCAGTTGGTTGACACTTCTGGTGGCTGGACACTTACTTTCAAAGGTGTTTAACTCAACATAAGGCATATATGCATATAGGCAACCTTGTGCACATCCTGGATGCTGTCAGATATACTTCTTTTACTGAAGCGGGGATCACTACAGTGTTTCAAATTAAGTTGCCAACTTTGCTTTTAATGGAAGCATTTATTTCTTCATCTGTTTCTTGGAACTGGATGAACCACTTCAGTTTAACTTTAGGAAAATTGAAGGTTTGAGGCTGACACGCACGATGGAAAGTTTCTGCCTTACTAATTAAAGTATGGCAAATTCATCAACCACTGAAAGAAAATATGATCTCACGACGGGAAGCATCGAACAACTTTGATTAGCGAACTGACTAATACCACCTGTGGTTAATTACCGAAATAGATCTTAGAGTGAGGCTTAAGATGACTTTTGTCAAACCATGGGTTAGATGGTGCTTTATTAGAAAAGAGTAATATGGAAATAAGAGCAACAAAAGGATGCCTACACTTGTCTGTATTGAAATTTATGGTCCAATGAAGTTGTCAAGAATTTGTAGGAAGAACGGTGACTTTTATTTTTTTTGTAGTTGTATTTGAAGTTAATCAGTCTGCTTTTTTAATTCAAAGTCAGAATACATATAGCTGACAGGAAAAGTATCCTGACTATTGGTATGCCACAGAGCACATTGATTTTCTCTACCTCTGTGACTCATGCAGCTAAGATGTCTCATCCAGCTTTAGTTTTGAAGAGAAGAATGTCTTGCAGGGTTAGTGGATGTTTTGTAGTGTTTAATGATAGTTGTCCAGGTGATGATTAAATTGTAGCAAAGCACCAGAAGAATGTATCTCTCTCTTGAGATATTCTGAGAGTTATTTCCCTTTCCGATTAGGCTGTGAGTTGAGGCAGAAGAATGATGATGTAGATACACATTTTAAAAAGCAGAACTAACTTTAATGTACACTGACAGAAAAGGAATTTTCCATTCTTGAGCACATATTACTTAAAGCTTGCAGTTTTGGAAGGAAAGCAGGAACACCTTATGACCTCCAGCTTGTTCCAGTGTTTAGTTTTTGAGATAATTTTTTTTAAAAAAGTGACAGTTTCAAATGCATTTGTTCTTATCTGATTTGCGTTCACAGATCCTTTTCCTGAACAGACAAAAAATCTGATGGTGGATGCCAGTTTCTTGAAGGGTTTCAAGGTTATATAATTAAAATTAAATCTCAGAGTTCATAAACTTAAGTTACTGAGTGTTGGATTTTAATCTCAAAGCATTGCAAACCCTTCCCCCCTCTCTTACAGCACTTATCGTTGTAATGCAGTGCAAGTTGCGCATGTGCGATGGAGACTCTCTTAGAAGGCAAGAAGAGCCTAAGATTTTTTTTAATAGGCAACCATGTGAAGTTTAAGATGCAGAGCCATCACAAAAAAGGGAAAGTATGCTCTTGGGTGTTATGAATAAGGGTGCAGTCACCATAGATAGGTGGTTTTTTTCAATCTAGTACAGTCACAGTTGACACAGGCTTCCAGTTTATTAAGAGGATGCTGAAAATTGAGTAAGGTTCTGGGAAATGGCATAACGATTACTTAAAAACTGGCAAATTGTATTTTACTCAAGGAAATTGAAACATACCAAAATTCAATCGATTTTTTTAATCTAACAGATGTGAAGACTTGCCATCTTTGAAATAATAGTTTCTAGCCTTAAGAGCAAAGTTCCAAGGCATATTGTTTAATGTTTTCTGTTGCTTGGTGGTGGTGGTTGGGTTTTTTTTTTTTTTGAAAGATACTTTATAAAGGTAAAACAAGTTGTTGGGATCAGTATCGGTGTACATGGAGGAAAGCAGATGACAAATCGTGAGCAGATTGTGAAGTGATAGACCTTTTTAGTATTTTGTCCATTCCCAGGTATTTGCTTTCCGAAGAAACAGAAATGGACATTGGGGTTACAAACGAAAAAGCTTTGACTTGTATGATGGCAGAGTAAATGCCAGAAAATTGTAAGATCTGTAATTTATAAAGCCGTTAATTAGTTGCAGGGGAACTGAATAGTGAAACTTTTGACTGATACCATTCAGGTTAAGTACAGGAAGAAATGGGTTTTGTTTTCTATTGCATTGTGTTTGTAGGATACTCAAATGGAAATATGTGGCTTTGTTGGTAGTTAAACACAGCTTTGAACCACTGTTTTTCCATGCTCATAAGATTGTTTATATGAGATTACTGTACTATTTCAGAGTAAGATGTGTTTTCATTTATCAGTTAAACTCCAGATGACTTCTGAGATTAGAGTGGATAGTGTTTTGAATTTCTTCAGTCATCCCTTATATTTTAACCCTTTTTTCTTTTTTAAAGGACAACAAATTTTTCAGTATTCCTGGAAAAATCACTAAGATTACTTAGATACAAGTTGTAATTAGGTGATTCTACTTAATGTGATCTCTCGATATAATGTTGCTGTACTTTTTTTATTACTTCCTGCTCTTGTGAGTGATTCTTAACCTGAAGTTTAGTGTCATGTTAGTGTTTGGAGGTAAAGATTTCTTTGTAGGTTTTTCTCAGAGGTGTAGAAAATTCTTGTATCTGCCCATTGCCTTTTCAAAGGGACCATCTTAGCCGTGAAAATAAGCTGCATAATATGTTTAGGGTTGAAATTGTATTTATTAATTTGGATTCTTAATTTTCTCATTGCTTGTATGGTGGTTTTAGTTCATTCTCACAGAGTTTGGTGCATTGTCCCTAGTGATGTGTAAATATATCTGAATCATAACATGTTCTTAATAAAAACAGAAGATGATGTGCTGTACACTAGCTAGGAATGTGTTAAGAGTTCTTTGCTACTAAGGTAGGATAAACCTCAGTGACTGTTTCTTCCAAGATACTCCCCATGTCCATGGAGGCCTAGAGTTTTGTGAAATTCTGTTGGTGCACATCCACTTGTTTGTATCTGTCAGGCATTTCATTTCTGCTTTTGATTTCAGATTTTTTCCAGATCCTAGAAAATTAGCTGTGTAATAGGGATGATAAATTCCCTTTGAAAAACAGATGCCTAAAGACACTGACTTTTTTCTTTTCACTTCATTTTTTTTTTTTTTGGATGTTGAGCCAGACAAAATCTCTCTTTGTGTCTCTGAAAAATCTCTGTTGGCCACAGGATTTTTCCTGTGCCATTGTTACTGATTTATGTGCTTGTGTTCCTTGGGAAAAATTGGAAATACTCATTGCATATTGAAAACAACAGAACAATGTGTGTGTGTAAGAATGAGCTTGTATGGTTTGAATTGCCACCACCTTTTTTTTTCACCTGTAGGGCTGCTTCATCTTACTCCTTGAAGCGTGTTGGCAGACAATTCAACTAAGACACTGCAAGTAGTGACATGGCAGTAGAAAGAAGTATCTAAAGCAGACATAATATCAGTGCAATAACATACAGGGTATTGCTCAAAGGTGAGCTAAACAAGCACTGCTTGGGGAATTGTATAGTACAAGCAGACCATCTTTTTTGAAAACTGGATCTGTTTCTTCTGGTTCATGTGCACTTAACTTCAAATATTGTCTGACTTTTCTGCCAGCAGTATATATTCGGAGTGGAAAATACCTCTGGAGAACTCTATTTCTTAATATTTATGGATAGACTAACCACTTTTGTAAGACTGGATAGTTACTGTCACTTAAGCAAAAGACCGAAAATGCGTGGAAGTAATCTGTGACATGGTAACATTCATTAGCCTGCAAGTGTTGATCCACCTTTGAGGCCTGCACTGAAGGTAGGAATGGTGTAAGTGCCAGACGTGGTTATGGATTTGAACCCTTGTGCAACTGCATGCAGCCTTGTGCAACTAGTGACTGTATCTGCTAGTGGTGGCTCCCCATTTTCCTGGGAAATGTCAAGTACATAAATAACCATATAATGCGTGAGGCGTGGCGTTCTCAAAGATGACAATGTAGCAAGAAAATGTGTGGACACACCACATGTTCTCTGGTGGTGTGAAATTTACTTCCCTTTAGCAAAACAACATGCAGCCTCTCGGCTCTACGGGTAGCTCATGTGGATCATAAAATAAACAGGAGGATAAAAGCATAAGGTTGTCCACTTTGACTTGGTTTAAGCAGTATACTCTGTAGGCTTCATATTGAAAAGTAACCATTGGGTGCTTGAAGAAAATGTTGAAGTGCTTTGTTCCCTTAATACGTGTTTTGAAGATGGAAGTGTAAATTTCTTCAGCTTGATGAGAACCTTGAATTTGTTCTGCTGAATCCTCTCAGACTCTTCTCTTGTCTACCAGACCAACAACAGTCTGTAAGCTGCCTGACTAATACAGTAACAAACTTTGCGAGATGTTACAAATATGTAACTTCTTGAAGGTGAAAACCCCTGCTTTCATATTAGAAATGCTCAACCACACAGCTGTGGGGCTTGGGACATCATGCTTGAAGACAGTCCCATGATTTGCTTGGGGGTGGAGACCTGAGAGGGTGTGCAGCAGCGCTGGAGGTAATTACACAAGATCACAATAGAAGCAATTTGTGGTTATCTTGGTGGCTGTATCAGTTTTTGTGCTCATAATTATCCCAAGGAAAACTTCCTGAGGGAGCCTACATCATACTGATGTACGGTTGCTCTGTCATAACCTGGCTGGAGTCAGCTTTGTGACTCCTGAAGCGTGGGAGATGTATCAAGACATAGTTTCTGGTTGCTTTGTAGTTTCAGAGGGAAAGATCTGCAGGGAATAAATATGTCTAATACATTTGCAAATGTGACGAGCTCTTAACATGCAGGTCATGAACTGTAATGATGTATTGGGCATTCCCACTGATGAGGAAAACATCTTGGTCTTGCCAATCAAAGATTTCCATCAAGGGCTAGACATATTTTTTCCTGATTTGCTGCACTCTCTGTATAATGACTGTTGCATTTCTGTGTATTCTCAGAGAGCAGCTTTTAATTTGTTTCACATTTTAAATTTTGTACATTTAGACAGAACCAGTATTTTTGGTGCTAAGAGAAAATACTCTGCTGGTTCACAGAGGAAAAAATAGTTACAGGGTAGCTCTGGAGCTTAGGAGACCAGTAATTTTAGTTGAAGTTATGTTGCCTAGGAAGATTCCTGTTCATTTTATTTAAGTGTGCATTCATGGAGTTGCTACTAGTAAGAAAAAAATTATGCAAACTATTTTTGTTTAGTCATAAGTTCATATGACTGGACTGATTTTTTTTTCATCACGACTTGGCCTTGGTATTCTGACCTTTTGTAAGAACTGAGTATTTGCCAGGCTTTAAAATTCTCAGCTGAAGTGGTCTTATTTCATAAATGGTAACTGTTGTCACAGGTGAGTCTGCTGGTGATGGGCCTCTGTCAATATTCACTGACAGAATAGTGATTCATCTACTGTCCAGTCCAAACCAGACAGCCTGATAAGCTAGCTGTGCTTTCAAGTCTAGTAACATTTCCTTTTTTATAAATATAATAAATAATGACACAGATTTGTATCAATCCATTGTGTTTTTCAAAAGCTTCTGTTTGACTTCAGCATTTAAGTAAGCTCAAAATAGTCTTACTGCTCCACATGCAATGTTACCATGAATCTTACAGGCTAAATGCTACCGTACAGTTGGAAGATTTTTATAGAATAAGTATATTCTTTTATTTCTTTTCCACCATCCTGGATGTGTTTGCCCTTGTCTCTAGGGTCAGAGCTCTGGTTTGGTTTTGTTTTTTGTCGCTCCTTTGTTTGAGATAGCCATCCTGTGAATATCTGTTTTATGGATGCTGTCTTCCAGTGCTGTTTTCAAAAACCTGTTTACTCTTGGAAACAATGTTTGCTACTCCTGACTATCACAATGTTGGTTAGAGACAGTGTGACCTTGCGCCTCTTTCGAAAAATGCCTTACCTGTAACAGTTGACAGTATCCTTTCCTTTAAATCAAAAAGGACACGATTTTTTTGTTTTGTGATGACTTGTGAACATTATGCGCTTTATGGTAGCTACTTTTTAGCCACTTTAATGCGCCCTTTGTTTCATGGATTGATTTCCTTCTTCCTTCCCCCCGCCTTCCTGCTCAGCATCATGAGACAGGGATATTGTCTGGGCAGTCATGTCTGCTGTATCTAGGAACATGAGGAGAGCTGTAGTGAGTAGGGACAAAGTCTACCAGCCCTTGTTTCCTGTTTTTGGAAGTAGCTGGGAGTTAATAATTGAGGAATAGTTCTGAGAGGCAGAAGTAGTATAGTGTAGTCGTTATTTTTTAATTATTATTTCCCTTCTTTCCTTTCCTTTTGATATAGTCTTTTAATAGTCAGCAAGTTAGGGCTGTCCGAGTTGTGCATACTGCATTTAAGCAAAAGATTCTGTTTTACACAGCTGTCTAACTGGCTTTGTTATATTTCTGAAAAATAACTGGTCATCTCCATTTTGTGGATTCATGATAGTATGTGTTACAGATTCATGTATTATAAACTAATATATAATACTATATAATAGATCTTTTTGCCACATCTTTTCTAAGCTCATGTCTTTCCTGATTAAATTCTCCTCGTGTAAATGTTGGGCAGTATCTCTGACCACCCTTACTTTTCTAAATTCTGCTGGATTCTTGAGTGGAATGACAAGAATTTCATCAAGTTTTTCAGTTTATGATAACATAGGGAATTGATTGTGACATAGTTACCATCATGAGTGAGTGAGAAGGTAAAGCCATTCCCTTTCTAATAATTCCAGATGTTTTATTTACTTGTCTGCTGTTGACCACTGAACTGCAGTTTTCAGAGCAAGGCCTAACACGATCCAAGTCAAGATCTCTGGCAAACTCCCTGGTGCTTGCCTATGGGTCTGTGTTTGTTGCTGTGGGTGTGCGGGGGAGTTGTGTGTGTGTGTGTTGCCTTATCTACAGTGACTTTAAGCAATGCAGTCTTTATTGTGTGGCTCTTTGCAGCCACTGTGGCTTTGACTAATCCAGGTAGTCTTGCATCATCGGTAAACTTTGATTGTTCATCCTCTTGCAGATCACTTCAAAACACCCCCCCACCCCACCCCGAAAGCCAACTCAAACAAACAAAAAACCCAACCAACCCCCTCAAAAAACCAAAAATAACCCCCAAACCAAAAAAAAACCTCAACAGCACAATTCATAGCGTAGATGCCAGTGAGACTCTCTTGGTATCCTCTTTATATTGTGAAACTGGCCTTTTATTACTATCCCGTGTTTTCTCTTAACTAGGCTTTTAGAGAGCATTATTTTCTTAATAACCCATTAGGCATAGTTTCTTTAACAAGTTTTGGTCAGAAATACTGTCAAAAATGGAAAGAAACACTTTTGGGTGTGTGTGGGGGAAGTGTTTCTTGGCTAATTCTTCATTTTGAGTCCTTCAAAGAATTGTAATACAGCTGCAGAAATTATGCTCTGCTGCTATCTGCTGTCATCTCTTCTGTTGTGTGTAAATCTGTAGATAAAATAGTACTCAGGTACTTACCTGAATTTCTCAGGACTGTTGTGGGGCCACTGTAGAGACTACCTTCATAGATTGCCTTCATTTTGTGAGGTAGTAAGGTTGTTTAAAATGAGGGGTATACTCTGCAATATAAATTGCTTTAAAACATAGTGTACTCTTGATTTGTTGAAGGTTGTTGTGCACTTAGGTTTCTTCTGCCCCTTGCTGATGCTTCAGTTTGTTACTGTTCTACTGATTTGTAAGAAATTACTCTGGCATGTGAGAGTTCTTAGACTTTCTCTGAAACTTTTTTTCTCACATTTTACAGAGAGCTTCAATTCACTGTTAATGGCAATGCAACATTTTGCTGAGTGCATGTGTTATACGCAGATCGTTATTCTGCAGAGTTTGTGACTGCAGCTCCAAATTATTGATTTTGGCTTCCCAGATCAAATACTGAGGTTCCTTTCTTGATCTCTGAAAGTTTCTAGTTCAGTTCTTGGCATTCATTAGAATAGCAGCATTGTGATTTTAAGTGAGTAAGGAAGGCTGTATACAAAATAAAGCTACATGGTCCTTTTGCTTTTTAGAGAATGACTTGAACTAAAACCTGATTTGCTGTGTGAGTGATGTGCTTGATCTCATAGACACCTGGCTAAAAGTGATTTTAACAAGCAGCTGTATTTTTCATTCCATAAGTGCTCCTATACTGTGTTTATAAGACAAGAACCTGATCCTGTTTTCTGGTCAGGGATAATTATCAGCAAAATTTGAACATGCTTTACTTTGTGGAGTGTTTTTGTGGAGTTCTGCATAATAACAGCCCATAGCCTGGTTATTTTTTATGAATTATTCAGCATTCTTTAAATTATTACTTAATCAGATAATTGGCCCTGTCTTCTTTCTAGGAGGCAGTTGTTCCTCAATAAGACAGTCCTATTTGTGGGACTCCTGTCCAGCCAGTCCTGTCCTGGATTTGTTGGACAGTGCTGACTCATTGATCTTAAAAGCTTTTTTCAGATCTTCCTCTGACTCTTGAGGCTTGACATTGGAGGATGGCTGGGCCCAAAACCACTTGCATACATTAATAATGCTTTGTATGGTTTTTCAGTATGTTCTTTTTCTGTCTGTGGTGTAACATTACCTGGCTGTATTTGTTTTCTTCCATTTCTCTAAGTGCTTAGACAATATAATTCACTTATCCGGCGTCGTCCACTTACAGGCATCATTTGCTTTTCTCAGGCTCTAGGAAGCTGTGCAGCTTTTGTTCTGTATTAAAGCCATAGTTATAATGTTGCTTCCCCTATTTCAGGAAGAGTTCTGAGCTGTGAGTGAGCTTTCGAAATGACAAGTCTTTGGATAACTGGGGTGTTTTTTCATGTGCCATAATTGAGATTATTGGAAAATAAGGGCATGTAAGGTTATGTTGTGAACTAGGTTTTACCCAAGGGCCTGGATCCTGCTTCAGGATTTGTTCCAAGAAAACACTTCTCTCTTTGAATCTCATTTGGCAAAAGAAATTTCAGTGTAAGATTCAGCCTTCCTTTGTAATCTCCTTTTTCTGTTATTTTGTTACACCCTTCTTTGCTTACATCTGTATGAACTCAACTGTGCTTTACTTAAGAGAAAATGTCATTGCTCCCAACATACTGTGTGGGCTGACTGATTGGAAAATACAGCAGGCTGGCTTCTTAGCTGAACTGTGGGTTTGATTTACTGTAAATGGGGTAATTAACCATAAGACACCATGCTGCTCCTGTCTGTGTGCAAAGAAGCTATGCAGCATTTATACTGAGTTGCTTACAGTTTTCTATTTCTGATCAATGGATTTATTGTAGTTAAATATAAGGAGATAACATTGGTATAACAAAACCTGAAATAAAATGTAGAGAAATAGGCAAGACAACACTTGCATTTTGTGAGATGCGCAGTTTGTGCACAGCGTTTCTAGTTCTTTTTTTTAAGTATAGACCTAGCTCAGATTTTTGTATTTTGTTATTAAATAACTGAGAAGTTTGATTTGTGTTTCCGATTGTTCTGGAGAGTCTTACTAAAGACTAATTGATGAAGAATCTGTGCTTTTAAACCCTTTCAAGCAGAGAGATTTAGCAAGTGCAGTATTCCAGTACTTTCAAAGAAGGAATGGAGTGTTAGTCTCTATTATTGCTATGATTGAGGTAAATTAGGCAATTTAAGGGTGTTGTTTGTAAAAACAGTATCCTTTGGTATTTGAATTTCTTGGTTTGTTTTCTGTTGGTGTTTTTTTTTCTATTTGTTTGAATGGCAAAAGAAACTTTTCAATGATTTTGTAGTTGCTGGACCCTCTCTCTTCTGTAACTGAGATAAGCAGTAAAATTCTCATACTAGCAAAATTGTTATATTTATCTGTTCAGTAGAAGACGGAAGTCTGTCTTCCGGCCTTATCATTCTACCATTTTGCACCATCTGTAGACAATTAAGAAAACAAGGTAAGAAAATATTGTTTGCTTTTTGCTCTATATAAATAAATGGAAGTGAGCATAATATCAGCCAAAGGAAACATTCCTATGTGATTGCAGCAAGGCTTGTCCAAAATAATAGGCCTTGTATTTTGTAAATGTTTGGTTTGCCTCTGATGTTTAATGTTTTAGGCTCTTTAATGTATTTGGGTGCATACCAGGCTAAGTGTAAAATCTCCAAATCCATTGGTGGAAGTCATCTAAGACGGGACCACCTGCTGTGTTTGCTCTGCTGTTTCAATTGCTCTATTATACAGTTTCTTCCATTGTAATTTAAGGAAGATGGAGGACACCACTCGGTTAAAGTGTTACTTGGCATTAGGTGTTTATGCTGGTCACCACTTTCCAGGTTTTGGAACAAAAGGGCTTATACAAATGACTTGTCTTGGAGTAAAAGTCTTCTACATCCATGGAACAATGGATCCATCTTTCTGTGGATCCAACCGAGTTGGATTGGATCCACAAAAAGCCGAACCAAGTCTGAACTTCTTCCGCTTCCCATGAACTTACGAGGAGATTGCGAGACTCGTTCTCTGTGCACATCAGTAATTATTCTTGGGTTTTAGCACTGAAGTGGCTGTTGAGGCTGTGTATGAAGCTGGCTCTGTCACTCTACTCACAGCCCTACTGCTGGCTAGTGAACCGATTGTTAATAATAGTAAATTCTTCAGACTTTAAAAGTGTCTTCATGTAACTAATACTACAGAAATAACGAGCACTTTGGTATGAGACTTTAAATAAACCATGCAGAACTGTATGGTAAACAGTAATGATTTTGGCCAAGAAGCATCTGAGTCAGCACAGAAGATGGTCTGAAACATTCCTTTGTCTTGTGCAAAAAATAAGGTCTTGTACTGAGAGGACAGTGGTGGTCATCATACCTCTAGTTTTACAAACAGCCTTCTGCACCTCTGGTAGAAAATCAGATTTGTGAACGTGATCCAAATGACTCTGTACCTTATCGTGTATCTGTGACTATCAACTAAACCAAAACTGCAGTCAAACAGAAACCTCTGAAGTGTATAAGCAAAATCAGGTCTTGTCCTTAGTCCAGTCTGTACAGTCCTTAGTCCAGTCCTCTGTACAAAAAGGCCTCTCAAATGTTTGTATGAGCTGATACAGAATGACTCGCCAGTCTTTGAGCCATTTAAAAAGCTCAGCTCTAGTAGCATTTCAATTAAAAGCTGCCCCCATTCTTCTGGGTAAGGTCGTGTTAGTGTGGGAGACCTAGAAATCATGCTGCAGAAACTGCTGCGTACCCTCTTCTTAGCCACAGTTAACGCTGTGCAAATACTGTCAAGTATTAGATAAGATTTGTGCCTTACAAGATGTAATGAGGAAATCATGCTTTAATACAACTTAAAGTATTAAATGGCATTAAAGTGCCTGTGATTTTAGAGGCAACTCAGATGCGTTCTGCCACCTGGGTCTGTCACTTACATAGTAACGTCCTGGTGACAAGGACAGATTTTACTCTCTGGGTTGTGCTGGGCTGAGCATGTATTCAGTAATGTAAACAGGTACAGTAATGGAAAAGCAGTGGGTAGGGGAGCGTAAAACCTGTATATATGAAGCCCTGCAAATGTTGACTGGTAAGAATATTTTAAAATTTAAAGACCTTATTTTGCCCTCTAACTCTGACTTGGGTTCGTATAGGAATGATGTTTTGAGCAAATGCATCTTGTATCAAGAAAACTGAAGGATTTAAATAACAGACATCTTCGGTTTCTACAAAGAAAAGCATCTGTGGTTCTTATTTTTTCACACAGAAAATAATGATGCCTATTAGACTGGATTTAATTTGCAACATTACTCTGTAAATACTTTAAAGGCTAATGATGTGAGTTAATGCCAGGATGGGTGACTTAGAAGCCATTAGTCTGTCCATTCTTGCTCATCTTTTGGTAGTCTTCATTGCTGCGAATCTTTTAAAATTTATCTGAAAATGAGTAACAAAGATTTTGATGTGACATTGTCCAGGTTTCTGTGGCAGCAGTGGAGATGGTAGTATGGTAGTCTTTCACAGGGATATTTTTTTAATTTCCCCCCACCCTGTTGACTATTCTGTCTGTACACTTTTACTCTCCAGCTCTTAGTGGTTGGTCCGTGTCCTTTCTACCCCAGCCCCCAACTCCAATGTGGAAACAGCTCAAGGTCAAGAATCTGGCTGTTAAAGGAAACTGTTTTGTTTTGCATTAAGATTAATGGAGCTTTAAACTAACCAGGAGAGAAGGATTGTTCTGCTGAAATTCTTAAATACATCCACCCTTCTCAGCAGATGGGTTTGTGTTCTCAGTAGTGCTGGAAATGAGTTTTTAACAGATTGCACAAGCAGTAAGATACTCAGTGCAAGTAAGTAATTCCTTTTTTAATGAAAGGTGAGATTGGATATGTATAACAATGGCAATCATAATTAAGAAGTTAAGTGGACCCTAGACCATAGTGTTCCTCAGTAGGGGATAATTCAATTGGAAATAACCTAAAATTATATTCCTGTGCCTTTGTCCATGTGTATGCGTTATGTTAGATTACTCAAACAATGAGATACACTGACTAGACTCACTTTTCCAAGTGATTTGATGGAGACATAGAGAAGGGAATGTAAGGAGGGGCCTCTGAGCTCTCCTTTTTGTCTATTCAAAAGGCATAAATGGATGCCACCTTTTGCTCTAAACACCTCCAGGCGTCCTTTTGGGAGCAATGTGGCAGCTGCTTAATTTTGGAACAGAAAAATCTGAAAGCAGAAATCAAGCAGAGGTGTTTTGTCAGTAGCACGTTTTTCATATGTGTAATCAGTTAACTTCTGATGGTTTTTCATCCCCATCTCCTTTGCTACACCCCCATCACACCTTGCTAGGTGCTCTGTCTGGCTTGTGCAAGCATTGAGGTGCATGACCAACAACTCGTGCCCTCTCTGTTTAGTTCTATGTATTGGAGGTTGCAGTGCTAGAAGTAAAATATAGTATTGCCTCTCAGTTCTGGCTCAGTCCAGTATATCTTTGGCTGACTACAACCAGGCGATAACTTGCTGGTCTTTCTGATGAGTAGGAGGAGTTCACTGCATGAGTGCTGACCGCAAAAGCCTACACTGTCATTTTTCACTGAGAGGTTACGCAGCCCAGAGATGAAATGTTAATGTTTCCTTTCAGCTATATACTTCCAAATTCTTGAGGCATTTTTAGCCAGTTGACTTGCATTTATTACTGGCTAAAGTATTAACATCATCTGCTGTGCAGTACTTTAGAAGTATAGTTGTCTATTTTTATTTTCCCCTGTAAGACAGATGATGACCCTGGGGGGTATAAGGCAAAGACCAACAATTGGGGGTTTCTCCTGCAGCTGGAGTTTTCTAAAGAAAATAAATCAAATTTGAATTTGTACAGGAATGTTTGCCTTGCATTCCACACACTGAGTCAATTTATCTCAGGGGCTCTCTTTTTCCTCCTCCCCACCCTCTTTAAAGACTTGGTGACTGGAAAAAAAAGGAGGGGTGTATGGTAGATGGTAGAAAGAGATTTTGTAGCCACTGGTGCCAGGAATCATCAAGGAATGCTTAAGTAGTGCCTCCTGTGACAGCATCCAGTCTATTGGAAAAGCAGCATGTGCCATCTGGCTTTGATTTTGACTTAATTAAATGCATGCAGCCGTTTTTAACAACTCGACTGAGATTCAGCTGTCTTGACATTTTGTAAAGAGCTAGAGTTTGGATTTTGTTGGGAAGCTACAATAGTCACCTGATTTATGTTGTTCGGTTCCCTTTCAGTGTGGTCCATGCAGTTTTCTGATATTTGAGTGACAATTGTGTTTAAATAAACTCTTAAGACATGCTGACTCTTGAAAGCCTAATTCAGTGGGGTTTTTCCACTCCAGAATCTGTTTTTTTTCTTAGAACTGCAGTATTGTGGACTTTTTTAATAGCGAAAGGAGATTCATAAGTTCAGCCAAGTCATTTGTCTGGGAAAAAGGCAACCTTCTTTGTTGAAGAAGTTAGGTTACTCCACCCAAAGACTCCATATCAATGAGATTTTAGTGGGGATGCAGGGGGAGGGAATGGGTGGGGGGAAGGAGGAAAATGCTGTCTTTGCTATTAGTCAGAGACCTTCTTAATGCAAAGAATAGCAAGGAACAACTTTTCATAGCCAGCAAACCATCTTGTACTGATGAGAACCTGTCCTTTTATTTCTTTTCTCTGTTGTTTCATCTTGCATCTTCACTCTAACAGTAACTTACCTATGCAGATGAAGGGTGTTGAAAAAAATCTCTCCAAAATCCTACACACTTGGTAATTTTAAAAAATACTCGTTGGTTGTTCTGGGTGCTAGGTATCTTGATTTTGAGGCTTTATAATTTTGATCTTTAAAATTTTCAAAAAAATTAAAGAGAAGACAAATTCATAAAAATTCTATTTTTATTTAGCATCTAGGTGAGATGAACAAAGACTCATTCAAATTCCCCTTTTTAGTTTGAGTTTTATCAAGTTGACTAGTGATATTGGTGAAGTATTAATGTAAGGTAAGTCTTCAACCATATTTCTGAAACATCCAAACAGTAAATTATTCTCTTTTTCATCCATCTATAGAGGATTACTCCATTTGTTCCCATTTTTATCATTGGAAAGGGTATATTCTTGGAAAGCCCTTGCTGAAGAGGGAGGACATGTATAGTTATGTGTGCAGGAGTATCTGGCCCTTTTCTAGTTCTATATTGCAGCGAATGTTTTTGCTTTTTAATCTTTCTAGGTCTCTTATTTTTAGCAAGTTATCCTTGGCCAGTTGCCACCCATTGTATGAATGGAATTCTACAGCTCTGGTTATGAACATCAGTTTGCTTAGACCTCTTTAGCTGATTCAGTAAGTGCAATATCCAGATCCCTCCTGCTGTGTCTTAACAGCTGTGCTGCAAGCTTGGGGTAGATTTAACATTTCATTTACATCCTTCTCT
>VXBO01007503.1:245273-265677 GCA_013400135.1 Rhinoptilus africanus | reverse complement strand
TACACCCTTCTTTTTTTCCCCCCCCCCCCCCCCCCCAACAAACAAACAGACCTTCCAACCGATAACAGGGCACTCTGGCCTGCTCATTCAAGAAAGAGGATTTCTGAGCTCATCAGCAAGCCTTCAGGTGTCCATTTCCCTTTACCCATTCATGTTTGAAATCAGGATTTATGGAAAAAAAAAAAAATTGTGTTTTGACAACCTTGGTAGTTGGTCCATATCTGTGGAAGAAAAATAGCATGAAGAGATAGCTGTCAAATTTCCTCATGCAACTCTACTAAATATGTGTTAAGCCTGTCCTTGAGAGCCGTGTTCCTAAGAGTGAGGGACTCCTGGAGTTCTGCTTTCATACGTGTTGAATTCTTAGCCTTCGCGTTCAGGCTGCAGAAAAGGTTACAAATAAAGTTCCTCGTAAAGGAGGCACTTATTAGCAATAACCAAGCAACATCTTAGTTCTGCTGTTAATCTGATTACTGTAGGACTAATTGACTCAAAGCAGTTGAGAATCGAGAAGATTTACATTCTTATTGTCCACCTGCATGTGTAATCATCAGGATAAGGAGAGGCTGGGTATTTTGAACAGCTCTGATTGTTTGGAATGACTTCCTCAAAATCACTTTGCTAGTATATATTGCATGTGCATTATTATTTTTGTTTACTGCAAAGTTAAATAATTGAATGGAGAAGCCCCCAAATCTTTATTTTTCTTGATTATGAATTGAGTATCAGAGCATGAGATTCTTTTTCCCTTGTATGAATGCATTTATCATAGAATACCAGGTTGGAAGGGACCTCAACGATCATCTTGTCCAACCTTTCTTGGCAGAAGACCGTCTAGACAAGGTGGCCCAGCACCCTGTCCAGCTGAACCTTATAAGTGTCCAATCTTGGGGAATCCACCATTTCCCTGGGGAGATTATTCCAATGGCTGGTTGTTCACCTTGTGAAAAATTTTCCTCTTGCATCCAATTGGAATCTCCTCAGGAGTGACTTGTACCCATCACCCCTAGTCTTTGCCATATCACTCCTTGTAAAAAGGGAGTCTCCATCTTCTTTGTAGCCACCCTTTAAATACTGGAACATGGTGATAAGATCCCCTAAGCCTTCCTTTCTCAGGGCTGAACAAGCCTGGTTCTCTCAGCCTTTCCTCACATGTCAGGCTTCCCAGTCCTTTGATCATGTTGGTGGCCCTTCTCTGGACCCTCTCCAGCCTGTCCACAGCTTTTTTGTATAGCGGGGGCCAAAACTGACCACAGCATTCCAGGTGTGGCCTGACAAGCACTTAGTAGAGTGGGATAATGCTTTGTTTGTCTCTGCTGGTAATGCCCTTATTGATGCAACCCAGCATCCTGTTGGCTTGCTTTGCAGCAGCATCAGCACACTGTTCACTCGTATTGAGGTGGTTGTCCACCTCATTGGTTGTCCACCAATTTAGATTGTTTTACTTGTTTTTATCCCAGGTGGTTTTAGTGGGATTGCTGCATTGTGTCTGGGCTTGATGGCAGCACTATTGTAGTGGTAGACGTGCTTTTATATAATTTTAAGAAAGCGTTTGTCTACTTTTATCCGATTTTGGAGACACGCCATCAACATATACAAACAACATTCACAGTTTTACTTAACATGAAACAGGTAAGCAATGCAATGGAAGCTGGGTCATTGGAAATAAATCTCCTTCAGGAAAGTTATCCAATTGTTCTGCCTGTTTCCTCTCTGCCTGTGTATTTATTTGTTTGAAGGAGACTGTATAGGACAGAAACTTGAGCCAGAATTAGGCTTGGGTAAGAGAAAAGGAAATGATTCAAGATAGCAGCTCTTACTCAGTTGGATTGAAATTGGCCACGAGTTCATTTCCACTTGTAGAGCATCACTTGAGGAGCCCTAAGAATGCAGACTAGAGAAATTCCTGCAGTTGTAGCCAGGTTATGCTATGAGTCCCCTATCTGAGGGCAGGAGTGTGGTTTCTTACCTTCTTACCTGTGTGCATCCATGCTTGGGAGGCCTTTCCCAGCTGATGGTGTAGCAGAGGAAGCTTTAGGATTTAGCTGTACAGAAAGTCTACGAGTTGAACCTGCTGATTAGTGTCTCAGCTGTAAAGTCAAAAAGGGTGTAAAAAACCTGAAACTACCATTGTCTTGAGTGAGACTACCTCTCTACAGTTCTTTGGCTCTGGTCTTGTATGAAAGGTAGTCTGCTTGTCTTCTCTAACCTGTTACTGAGTTGACGACTTCTTCTTGATCCACAGTTTTAATTTCAGTTGCATGCTTATACTAAGCGTTAGTGAAACTGTTTGCTTTATACTTACCGTGTAGTAGGTGCTCCCTATAGAGGACTGAATTGGTGATGACTGTTACAATGCATCATGGTACATTTTCTTGTGTACTCAATTGTAAGTTCTCTGAACGAAGAAACAGTCTCCTTGAACTATATTCTTGTAGCACATAGGTCTTGGTGCTTGACTAAGGGTCTAAAAGATGATGACGGTACAAGCTTATCATTGTTTGTACAATTAACTGCAGTTCTCCATTGCCTAATCTTTGGGGGAACTGACATTTGAACCTGAAGATGTTTTTACTGTTTCACTTAGCTACATTTTCAGGATATGCAAGTGCATGCATGTACATCCATATAGTAAGAAACGGGGTAAAAGGACCCATAAGGTGAAGACAGGTGAATATCTTCACCCTTTATATTTCTAATTGTGAATTAGTTACTTAGAGGAGGGTATTCTAACCAAATAAGCAAAGAATGTAAAAACACGAGGTCTCAAAGTTGTAGAGCCTCACCTCCTCAAAAACTAAGGATTTTTTTGAGAAGAGAAAAGAGCTATGGAGCTAGCTTTTTGAGAATTATTGATCTACTTTCATCCAATGTAATACTTTTCATACAAGAATTCAAAATTCTTTACACTGGCTACAATTTAAACCTTATTCAGGGAACAAGCACTGTATCTTTTATTAAAACATCTGTATGTTGTTGCACTGAGAAATTAAATTAACATCTTCTTTGTGGCACAATTTGCTTGGTCATTGTAAGAGAAATTGTTAGTTGTAACTCTTGAAAGTACTAGTTGGAAGACACAGGAGACTTACTGAAAATTAAAAAACTTGGAGTTTGAAAAGAGGGACCAAAACTTGTATTCACCAACTTCTCCTTTGACTACTAGAGAAGAGGAAGAGGGTCAACACTTTAATAAACAGCAAGGAAGATTTTTGGGTAAGTTCTCTGAGACTTTTATGTTTCAAAGAACGTTTGCTTTAATGTATTTTCAAGTAGAATGTTTTGACCAGCTTCATTTTTTTGCTTTCAACGTTGTTGAGATTTTTTTTTTTCTTTTAGACAGGAAGAACGCAGATTTCAAATCATTAGGGTTTTGTGCATTAATTTTGTGCAATTAATTATGCCTTTTCTCTGCCAAAAGAAGTGTGATAATAAATCTTGAGCAGGAAGTTCAGAGTATTTTTAAATTTTTTTTACTTGTTGTGTGGATGTGTGACAAAGGGAGCTTCTAATAAGGAGAATATCTCTGGGAGAAGAGAGAGGTTAAAGCAAGCCAGTCTAGTTTCTTCTTTAATGTTTGGAGGTTTAGACCCAAGAGAAGAACGGGTCTTTTCTCCAATGTGGGTAGGCCTTGGATTTTCTCGATTTTGTTGACTGAAACCTGCTCTATGACACGTAGCCGGGATGCTTGAAGATAGACTTGTTCCATGGACAAAACAGAAAGTAGAGTGAGCAGTGTACCTATGTTATGTGTGGGGATCTGGGCTGCAATAAACTCCTTAAGTTACCTTGCTCAGATGAGAAAGCAAAATATTATTTGTACAGTGACAACAGTTGAGTGTGCGTGTAGTAGATGGATCCCTTTTAAAATACAGGAGGGCTATGACCTCACATTCCAGAGGAGATTAAGTAGAAGGCATCAGTAAAAGCCATCTGTAATCAGATTCTCTGCACAGTTTTTCTTTTAGTGCTTTTGATCTGAGACGAAGCCAATGAGTGATGTGAAAGTCGCCTTAGTAGAGCATGAAACTTCCGAACTTCATGCATTTGGCACATGTTCAAATGGCTCTGTGTGGGGTCAGTTGTACTTTAACCTTGAGCTTCAGGCATGCCACTAGAGAGTCCAAGCACTTTTATTTGTCCTCTTTTTTCCTTGGTTAATATATTCTGTCTTATAAGTGAAAATATTTAACAGAATGACATTTTTTTCATTGTTTCCACAAGTCAGATGTTAAATATCACAATCCAGATAACTTTTTTTTTAACCACTTTCCAAATTCAAGCTACTATGTTAAACCATTTCAGTTTGGGAGCTAGCCAAAGTTAGCTGAGGAGTTTCTTATCTAGCCTAGTCATTCTGCAAGCATTCCCTTAAAACTCTCCTTGAGCCTGGAGAAATGAGCTGGTAAGGTCTTGCTGTGTCTTGACTTTGCCTGCCCAGCATCATGGCGAACTGTGAATTTAATAGAAATGTGCTCTAGCAGTAAATACTTTGAAAGGGATCCTGTTTTGCTGTTGCTCAATGCAACAAAGAATTAGGAAATATATCACAATATTGCTTTCATGCCAGTTAAAGCAATAGGTGTTTGATATTTGTGGTAGTTCCATACTGCGGGACAGAGTTTGATGTATTTTCTGTAGCAGTGTTGTGTTTGTTCATCTGTCTTGTGCAATCTGTACAACTTAAAAAAAAAATATTAAAAAAAGAAGCTTTTCAGGACTGGTGTCTGTGTGGCAGTTTCCATTAGTTTGAAAGAAAACTTGTTAAATGTCAACATGTTTAGACATTACTGTAAAATAATTCCTTAATGCTCTCAAATGTTGCTATTGTGTCCGTTTAACAGAGAGGTGTTTTGTCTCTTCAGCCACAGAACAGCTGCTGAAGAATATACCTCACTTACTTTGCTTGCTTTCCTTCTCCCCAGTTAATTGATTTGGATCACTTCTTTTGCTTGGCACACTAATTAGGTTAAATTGGTGTACAGTAAGACTCATACTTCGCTACATGTCTTCTCATGCCAGAAAAATGTTAGGGTTTTTTTTTTTTTTTTTGCTACAGAGCTCCTTAAAACGCTCTTTTTGCACTTCCGTGCCATTGACCGAGCAGACAGGCAGATTTGGAAGGCTGGAGGGTGGTTCTGTATTTCGTCTCTTCCATCTCTCGGTTTATGTAGCCCCTGGGATGTGCTCATTTGCAAGCAATGTACAGCCTGGTACAAATTACTGTAAATTTGTCAGACACAAAACAACAGAGAGAATCCCTAACTCAAATTTTATACATTGTAACTTTTTTCCTCAAAGACAAGCTGCATGTTTGATAGGTGTAGGCAAATCTGTAACTATTTCAACCCTGTTAATGTTACAATACTGTAAGTTTTTCAATGCAATTAATACTGGAGATAGTTATATAAAGAATAATACTCAGTACACTGCAGAATAATGCTCCAGCGTTAAAATCAGTGTTCCTGAAAGTGAAGGGTCTTTATTTTATTTATTTTAGGGTTAAAGGGCAAAACTGCTGCTTCGAATGGTTTTTGTTTTTTCTGTGTTCTAGTTTGCTGATGCTGGAGCCTGAGTGTTTCACCATGGGTGAAATGGTGGTGAAAGGGGGGAGTGACGGTTCTGGGAGAGCCTTCAAGTGGGCATGAGCCTTCAAGTGGGGACTTTATGTCCAGCACCGAGTTTGCACAGGTCATAACACAGCTTTCCAAGGCATCACATGGATCGCTCTGCACCCAGGCGCCCATGGAACCTCAGGGGACTCAAGGGTGGGCAGGCAGGAGCTCCAGGAGAGAGGAGGTGTTCTGCGTGGCGAGGCCAGCAAACCTAGCCATGGCCTCTGCCGAGGGCCACCTCGGCTTTGCTCTCTGGTCCCATGCCAGGAGGTTGCTTTGAGTTGTTGCAGACGGCTGGTAGAATCACCCGTTTTTTTTGCCCCTTCGGTACTAGGGCAGCATAAAAGCTCCCGTGTCACAAATGAATTTCGGTAAGGGCATATTTTTATTTAACTGTGTTCTTTTTCCCATTTTCTCTATTCTTTTTCCTCTTTTTTTCTTTTTTTAAATTGGGGAAAATAGCTGTTCCTCTTGAAAAAGCTGGTACAGCATTGTAGTTTAAGGATGATGCTCCTCTGTGAAAGGTGTCTCACTTTTGGGGGTTTGGAGTTAGTGTCTTCCACTATGTTCTTAAAAAATTATGATGTGTTGCAAAATGGAGTTGCCTTAAATGTGCTTTTTAAATGTATCATTCGCTGTATAGAAAATATCCATAGTGTTAAGTCACATTAAAATGTGACTTTTCATATTATTTTTAGTTTGCACAGGATTTTAGTATGTGCTGATAAATCTTATGTAAGATTTTTTTTTAGTCAGTAAATGAGCTGCACTTTTTTACGTGGAATCTTGTGATAGAAGACTCAATGTATTTTTATTTTTTTTCCTGGCACTGTGCTGCTTATATTTTCAAATCCTCTTCACGAGCTGAGCAACCGTTGTGCTTCTTGTGCATATGTATAATTAACAAACAGCTTGTGTTGCCTCCTCATCTAGATTATCATCCTGAAGAAAAAAAATGTTTTCCTTTCGCAAAGAGAAGATTGAAAGACTGAGGTGTGACGTAATATCAACACGGAGGAGTAGCATTACCAATTAATAACACTATCAGGAGAAGGAGGCTTGTGTTCCTTATCACAAGGCCATTTTTAAAGTTGCACGGCTCTTAAAACTCAGCCAATTTTTCCTTGTTTGCATTTGACAGGTTCTCTGTAAGAATCCTGAAAATGCACATTTGGTTTAGCGTGAGGTTGGCAATGTTTTTACTGAGTTTTGAACTCTTAGCTTCCTGTTTGTAGTAAACTTTTTAAAATTAGACTTTTACAGCTTTAAGACATTTCAGTGAGTAAATCATAGTGTTATTAAGTACACTAATTTACCAGTTTATTCACTGTTTTGGGTTTAGCTCTTGGAAAATTGATACTGAGATAGGCAGCTATAGTTCTGATGTCAGATGATATTGCTGGCTCTGTGGCAGCAGACTGTCTGGTCCTTTATCTTTTAGAAGATCACCGTAGAGAACTTTGCATGTGTAATAGAGTTTATGCTACCTGTATTCCTCTGGAGATTTGTTTACAGTGAAGTAATGAATGGGGAAAACTAGTAGCCTTTAATGCAGACCACGCTGTAATGGCTGTGCCAGGTAGGACGAAGAGGGTGAACTTCTGAAGCAGAACAAATAGACTCTTTGTAGACTTCCTTTTTTTTATTCCTAGTAAGTTGCTACACAACATAGCTGTGTATTGGACCCCAAAAGTGCTTCAGTCACTTTTGTTAATAACTAAACTATCCAACTAAGAGGTCTGTTCTTTGCATTTTGTGCTTCACTGATAAATAGGAAATATGATACTCCCAGTGTGAGATGAAGTACAACAGTATTCCAGAAACAGTATGTGGATATTTCTCTGGATCACAGCCTTTAAACTTCAGGGAAGAACCGCTGTACAGAAAAAGTTCTAAAATACGAATATTAAGAGTGAAGAATTCAGAGGGTGTGTACTAAAAAGATAGTACTTTCAGAAAGTGAATTTAAATTTTGAAACAGTCTTGCAATATGAATATCTGTACTAGATAACTAGTACAGGAGGGAAGAGGGAGGGATTGGTATTTGTAATGAGAAAACTATGAATAGAAGACAAAACCAAACTTGTGGTTTGGATAACCACATGGAAAATGCAGTGAGACTTTATTTGTAAACTTAAACTGGATGATGCCCAGACAAGGAGAAACCTATGAATGACAGCCATAATGAATCTGTTGTAGCTCTAAAATCCCGTATGTAGCCAATCAGTCTCTCTAGCTTCATATGACTAGCTAATATTTCAGAGTAAGAAAATTCCTGCTTTTTCTGTACAGAAACAAACCAGTGGCTTGCTTTAACTGGTAACGTCCATGCACTTTGAGATAGCTTCATGAAATGTTTTGTCTTACAGTTCCTTTGTACAGCTCGGAAAAAGTGTGTGAACGCTGCAGGAGTCCCTGCAGCTTTCCTCAAATAATGAAATGGGAATTTTACATCTTTTATTGCAGAGTTATCTAAGTTCCTGCACTTCAGTCTTACTCATACTCTGGAAACCCCCTAATATAAAAAGTATTCTTTCTTCCCTCTGTTGAGCAGCTCAAGAGGTATCAGCCACAGCCCACAATGGCACAATACCGTGGTTGCTAATATCTGTTGCATGGTGTGGACCCAAACCCACTTAAATGGACTCTGTCTAGCACATCTTTGCCTGCTTTTATTTTGGAAAGAACAAATATGTTTTTCTCCACAGTTGACTAGAAGTGAAAAGTATTGTTCAGCTTACTGGGAGGAAGCTGAGAGTTTTGTGATGTACTCCTGGAAGGCACATCTGCACCTCTAGAGACAAGAAGAAAACCCAAGAACACCAATGCAATTTTCCTCCAAATTTGCGTAGCTGCACGTCTTTCTGGTGTGTCTGTGTAGTGCTTTTTTCTCTCCGAGGTGCCTTTGAAGGTACAGACCTGTGTTTCTGAAGCACTAGATGTACATAACCAGGAGGAACTAAGCCATCTGAACTCACACCTCTCACAGTCATTAGCTGTTTTTGAGATAGAGAAACTAACAGCAGCACAGGAAGTATAGGGGTAGCTGTCTAGTAAAAAAAACAGTGGGTTTGTACTGACCTGCTTAGTAGGAGGCTTATAGTATGTTCTTATTTTCAATACCCTTCAACTTTGGTTGCTAGTAATAATACACTCTCTTAATATTAAAAACAAACAAGCAAAAGCTCCAAATCTACTTTTATGTATACCATTTGTTTTTACCTGTTAAAAAGAGAATTACAGTTATTAGCAAAAATAGCAAGGTTCATCTTCAGGAACTGAGATGACAAATATTTAAAACTGTACATTAACCAGTCTTCAGGTCCTCAGCTAGACCAAACAAAAAAACTCCAGAGGCTAACAGACTGGTCATTACAGTGTCTGACATTTAGCTCCTGGAGTTCATAGACAGTTTATTAATTAAGGGCTCGAAAAAGGAAATCCAGAAACTGCCCTGTTAAGCAAGGAACTACGTAAAGAAGTATCCCATCATGAACATCTGAACAGAGAAACAGTCTGAATTCTGCCTCATTAAATCAAAGAGGAGAGTCTGGACTGGAGTAGCAAAGCAAATTTACAAACCACAAGCTTAGAGGTGAACTCCTGTTTCTTTTCTCCCCACCCCTTTCTTTTTTCCTTCTTATTTAAGTTAGGGATTACTAATTACTCTCCTTTTAAAATTCAGCCAAAGTGGTCAGCGGCAGAAATGGTGATAGCTCATGTTTCAAGTTCTGTCCAAATGTTGGGATGTGTGCCCAGGAAATGGGAGATGCTTTCTTCCTCTGCTTGGGGGTGATTTGAACTAGAGCCGGGAGACTGCCACCGGGCTGGATGCTGGGACACTGCTGTGCTCCTCACTTGTTTTTCAGGAGCAGTGCTGGACTGGTGGGGCTGGAGTGAGAGTACAAAGGGAATGTGATTATTTTTTTCCCTTTTTTTTTTCTTTTTTTCTTTCTTTTTTTTTTTTGCAGACCATGACTAGGATGGTTTTTGAAGGAGAGACGAGTGGGCAGTCTTAGGTACAGATTTCAGCTCACGATATTTCTGTCTATAATGAGGAACAGAAGCGCTTGTGGAAGTAGAGAGAGAAACCTGCAATTACTCTTGGCTATGAATATGACACATCAGATGTTTGGCTATAAAGCCCCCTCCTAATAAGATGAGATTAAAACGTGTTTCTGCATCATTACTATTTAAAGAATGGGAGATACTCCATCACCTAAAACCCCAACCTAGTCAGCTGCAGCCCAGTCCTTAGTATAACTACTGAAACACAGAACCACTCAGTGATGTACCACTCTCTCCAATTAATTTTTTTTCAGTATCTTAAAGTATACTCACTTACTCTTTGAGTAACTATGAGTGAAGAATCCAGGAAGGACTTACCAGTGGGTAAAAATGCATTAATTCAGCCAAATTTTGAGGCTATTTTAAGAAACTGCCTGTTATTTCTATAGTAAAAGGCGGTGACAAACTGCCTTGCTCATAAGATTGCATAGACTAATGCACAGCTTGAAGTAAGCTTGAGCTGTAGATTTTAAGCTTCATCTCAGAAATGGTAGAAGACCTGCTGGATGATGGATTTACCTAAAAATGCAAGGCATTCCCCAAGCTTCTGGAAGTGGCGTGGCTCAGCCCCGCAGGTAGCTGTGTACCAGTGAAGTGTAAGCCTGCATGGTTCGTGATCCAGAATGAAGGTAGGCATGAGAAAAAGGCAGCAGGTGTCTCCAGAAACCAAAGTATTATTAGAATTACATGCCTCTTTTACGTTACATTACATTAGCATTACATACCTTTATTAAAAAAAATCATCCTCATGATTTGAGTTTGTGATGCAACTCATGTAATGCTGATCATAGCCTTAGATGTATAACAGAATCTTCACCAAATACTACAGTTTCCTGAATCACAAAAGGTGGAATTATCCTATAGAAGGCTGGTCAGCCTTTGTCCCCAAACCAAACAATGCAGAAACCCATTGCCTGTTTCATTTGGAAGGCAGAAGGCTTTCCAGTTGCTGGCTTAGTCAAACCTTCAACTTTCTTTTATTAAGATTTCATTTATGATGATAAAAGGTTTTCCTACAAGTTAGAGTGTAAAAATTACTGAATTCAGAGAGAATTTAAATACAGTGCAAACAAAACTTTGCAGTATGTAGCTGTTGTAATGCAGTATGCAGTTTAAATATTTGAGTATCACTCGGAAGAGTAGATAGTTTCTCTGCTGTTTTTAGAGACGGCTGAACTCAATGTGGAGCTAAGTCCTGTAATGCTTTGTAACCTAATGATATTGCAGGATGAGTTTTAAGATTTGCTTTGAAATTTCAACCTCCAAGTTGGTGTTTAAAAAAATACTCCTCCTCCTCTGTGATTGAATCTCAGCTTACATGCATAGATCTTATGCATAAACCAAAATTCAGGCTTTTTGTCTGCGGAATCATTTGCACTTCACCACTTGGAGAATCATGTCTCTTCTCGGAATATGCTTTTGGGGCAAGGCAGGCTGTGGTGTCAGGCCTGAAAATGAAAAGCAAGTTTTGAATGTAAGTGCCACCTACAGTGGGAAGGCTCTCCAAAAGACCACGTTGCTTTTCTCTAAAGATGTTCGTAAGAACATGCCTGTGGAAAAATAGTCAGGACTATCAAACAGTGGGGTAAAATGCTGCTTTGCTCCCAGCTCTTGCATACTTCAGCGTTAAGTTTTTAAGATCTGTCTTGTCTCAAAGGAAAACAGCTGTTTCATGGCGTTCATAAATAATACAGACAGTATCTTGTGGGTTCCACAAAATATTCCATTTCCTTGAGTGTGTTACAGATGCATTTCAGAATGTCAGTGCAGGCAGTCTTTAATGGCGTGTCATTTATCAAGATGTTTGAGTTCAACATCTCCTGTGCAGTGCGATATTTAGAACAGTCAACCTCCTGGCAACACTGACATCCTAAACTGTGGTGCTAAGGCATGAATTTTTCATTAGTGTGGTCGCATGCTGCTGGAATACACACTTGGAGTGCTCGTGTTCACCAGCATAGGCGGCAGTGGGAGACGTAAGCCATATGTTAGATGGCATGCACGTGTGTGTAGATAGTGGTCTCACCACCAATGTGGGAAAATGGAAAGATAATTATAAATTTTCTCCTGTTGTGCAAGAATTATTGTACAGACATTCTTCCCCAAAATTCCACTCATACTTGAGCAAGTGCTGTGTGGTGAAGTTGTGACTTGTGCTGCATGAACGGGATGTGTCTTTTAGTAAGTGCATCTGCATATATGCCAGATACTTTTGCCAAACAGAAATACAGATGTTTGTCAAACTGAATAGTTTTATCATAATTAAATATATAACTTCTGAATCAGGAAAAGCAGCTAATTGTGTGTGTAATGTTCTGGTGTTTCTTTAAAAGTTTTTTTTTTTTTTAGTCTTCGGAGTAATATGCCTGCTCTTAGGGCTAATTATGTCAGCAATATTTGTTATACAATGAAGCTTTTGAAAAAGAGCTACAAATAAAAGCCAATTTGGAAAACGTCCATTTAGAGTAGTAAGCATACTCTAGTTTCAGGATGTAAGAATTCTTCTGTGTTACATCACAATTTACTGCTAAATCCATGCAGCTTTTTGAAGCTTCTATTTGTATGTTTTGTGTAAATTTCCATTATTTTAATCCATGGTGATTTTCATACATTAGTTGCTAATTCACAGCATGATCCTATAATTTCTCAAGAAAAAAAATAACCTTTGTCATGTGAGTATGAATTGCATGTCCCAGTATTATTATCTTATTGGTTAATTATCCCTTATTAATCCTAGGAAAAAATAGACCTCTAAAGTAGAGAAAAGGTGCCAAGATACTTGCAGACATGCCAAAAATGCTTGCATATCTAATTCCTGTGGTAAATTTTTCATGAGGAGGGAATATCTTCTAATGTTCCATGATGTTATTAAGTAATGGAGTTGTAAGGAATGGTATATAGGACACCTACACAAAATGAAGAGCCTGAAATAATGAGCATGTAGGTCTGTTTAGAAAAAAGGAAAATTCCTTTTTTTAAGAAAGATTTTTTTACAAAAAAAAATTCTCTGAAATATATGTCAAGAGAGCACTGATGGTTAGAGGAAAAATGGCAGGATACCATAATGTGAATGATACCTAGGGGTATAAATTGCTACAGAACTGTATTTTGCTTTTTTCGTGTTCCTGACTCAGAAAAGACTTCAGATGTTGGTGCTTAATTCTAGCTACGTGAATGTTTCACGCACTTCTCAGGTGAGCGTATGCCCTAGGAAGCTAAACAGGTACTATGTCATCTTGTCAATAAACTGGATAAAACCACCGGTAGTCTTTTTATTGATGTGGTTTTATTACTGTGTCATTATGAGAGACTTACACTGACTGCGTTAGCCGTCTGTCTCTGTAAGGACCCTCTGGTGTTAGACCGTACCAGTCAGCTCAGATACCGCAAGCTGACAAGGTGGAACAGCTTGAGCAGAAACTGCCACACAGTCCTTTCTGCAACTTGCTTTGGCAACCTTATTTGATAATTTTAGAAGCAATTGCTTTGCAGTTCCTACCCTAGAAAAAAATATATTTAATGCTTCATTTAGTGTTTGCTTTCTTCATCTCTTTGTGTTTGAATTCTGGGTGAAAGTGGACTGGGGGAAACTCTCTTCCTTCACTGAGACACTAATAAACAAGAGCAGAGGAGAAACGAAGGGCAAGGTTACCCAGACCTTTTTTGTTTTTATAATAACATGCATTTTTGTTTTCTTGAGGGTCATCCCACTAGCTTCTGAGTTTTTATTGCTATAAGAAAGGAGAATTGAGATTGCATGCAGAATGCACAGCAGAAACGTGAGTTTGGTAGAGTGGCAACAAATACCTGCATCTATTCAGTTTGAATTGCTACATACTTAGAGTAAATGAGGTTGCATAAATGTGGGGAGGAAGGAAAAAATGTATCGTCTTGTTTGAACTTGGCTTTAAATATTGGAAGTGTTGAGGAAGACGATGGCAAAGGAAGGCTTCAGTCTGTAATTTGGGTGCCCTGTGAGCCTGAATATCAATTCTGAACAGGGAGCAGAAGTCAAGGCAAAGAACAAAATCTGTTGTGAAATTTTAAACCCCTCAAATTTTGGGAGGAGCCTGACCCTTGTTTTGAAGACTTTTGTTTTATTGGCAGAGGAATGGGTAAGGGCATCAACAAATAAGACCCATTGTAAAATTCAGTACCTTAGTGGGACTTGTCTTTTCTTTAAAGTTGAGTGATACTGCAAAAGGGTATTCTGTTGAAGAAATTGCTATCGGTTATTATGAGAGCAGGTCGTGCTCTTCTCATTAATGCTTATGTCAGCTAGATTGTTGCTTAGACATGTAATACTGTGTTCTACTCACTCTACTGTGTAATGGTGGGTTCCTACATGAATACTTCAGTAGTAACCATTAAAAATTACGTGTACTTTTGTGATAAACCCAAGTTTTCAGGAGTTGATAAAGGATATTTTTACAAGAATTATTGAGAAATTTTATACTTTCTCGCTGTCTGAAAAACAATTCCGAATCACGGATTCCGTGATTCCATGAAACGAGCATCTGCTGTGACAGAAATGGAAGGTCCCAAATTACAGCGTGACTATAACCCAATGATGGTATGAGTTTGTCAAGTAGTCTGTTAAAAATGAGCTGTGCAAGAGAAGGTATTTAAAAGGCAAACCTAACGCTGTTTGTAAAATTCCTGTGGCTTTTGGCAGATCCATCACAGTACTTTTTGAAACTAACAGACGGTGAAGCAGTTTTTTCTATTGCTGGCTCTTAATCAGTGCTACCTGTGCCTAGAAGTGTTGCTTTTTTCTGGAAATCACAGCAGTCTGTAAACATGGGCATAAATACAACTTGAATTTTATATAAAAGGTTACATTTAGACTGATTGACTGAATGAAACAGGTGAAATTTATTTTCTATATGTGTTCTATTGCTGTCTACTAGATCTTTCGGTGTCTTTGAGGCACGTCAAAGTTCTTCACAAACTGTAAGTTGATGAAACCGGACTTTGTAATTAGAGCACAACTGTACTTACATGACCATTCAAACACAATTTTTTTTTCCCTTTGATTTGTCAGTAAGTCCTACCTTTTCCCTGGTTATGCAGTTGTGTTTCTTAGGCTATTGGATTGTGTTCAGTATGTTATTGTCAAGGGCACATTAGCAAGCTGTGACATTATTTTCCTGGGATGGACAGGAAGGCAGAAAGATAAGCCCAACCTTGTTGGAAGTATATCGTAGTTACAAAGTAAAAAGCCTTGAACCATATGATTGTAAAGATTACTTTGTCAGGTCGTATTTTTCCTCTTGGAAGTCTGTTCCTGTTATCAGTTTGAAAAGATAAAATGTGAGTTGTTTCTATGTATAACTGCTTTTTTAACCATTCTTATCATGATTCGTAGTAGCTGAAAGTGCAAAAATGTAGACCTATAAAAAATGCTGAATGTTAACTACACAGGTTACGTATATATACAGCCTGTGTGTGTGTATGTATATATATAATCATCCATAAGTAAACTTGCACAAGTAAATACAGATAAGCTAACCCTTTCAAACTCCTCTGGTAGAAGGTTTGTTAAAATAAGTAAACTGCATATAAAAAAAGAAGTTATCTTTTGGCTTTCTGTCTGTTTTTATTTTTCATGGCATAGATATGTGCTCTGTTCTTATACAGGTTATTTTGTCATTTTGGAAAAAAAGATAGGGATATCCATGAATTCAGATGGGTTCCTCTGGACTGGATGCCATTAGCTTCTGCAAAATGCAAAACCAAACTGTCAGCTAAAAATAAATGGGAGTTGTTTGTCGGTAATTCTTGAATACGATAGGTATAGCTTGTCTGGACAAATGCTGTACTAAACAGCAGTAAGAGGGTGTCTAGATGTTGATGTGGTTCTAGAAAAAAACAAAACTTGAGCTGTACTTTGCAAGTGTTACAAGCACATTGGTATTAGGGAGGGATGGGACTGGGGTTCTCCAGGTTCAGGATCAGCACCACCAGCAGGCTTCTCCCACTGCCACTGCTTCTAGCGTCTCCATCTTTTCCGCTCTTCTCTTGGCCTTATTCCTATTCCAGGTAGGCTGGGGTCCATTTTTGCTTTCCTCTTTTGCCTGGGTGCCAGACTGGGGTTGTCAGGACTGTAAGAGCTGGGATACTTCCCTGCTCAACTCGTGCTGCCCTCGAGGGTCTCTTGCATAGAAGGATCCCCAAAGACTACAATTTGTACCCGTTCAGTTGGTGCAGGCTTGATGGTATGGGTTGTGTGGACAAAAAAGATGTGGAAATGCTTCTAAATGCTATTGTGATAAGTCTGTAAAATGTGTCTAGCAAAACTTACGTACTAATAGCAAAAAAACCATCCCTGACACTGAACAGACCCACCTTGCTTTTTCTGATACAGTAACTCTAATTTATTTTTCTTTTTAATTTGAGTACAGGTGTTCAGTCATGATGAAATATTTCCAGTTTCTGTTACTGAAACAATGGAATCACTGTGGTAAAAAAAACACCTTAAAAAATAGACATCTGTCGTTAAGTTTTTAAAACCTACAAATCTACGTGAAGTGTCTCTTCTTAATGATTTTCAGATGGAAATTGTTATCATTAGTTTCTTGGGGCAAAGACTCATTACATTTTTAACTTTGAACACTTCAATTGGCACTCTTCAATTTGGAGAATTTATGATGGCCCTGTGATTCAAATAGACTAAGACATGATAACAGTACCCTCTTAGAAATAATAATCGATGATTTATAATCAGAAATGTTTTCTCACAGCCTAATGGTAGGTATTGTTTTGAATGTAGATTGGAATAAAGTATTAATCAGTTTATGTATATGCATTCATTTTTAAAAAGGGAAATGGTGGGTGTTTTACCATACTTGTTAAACACTGCTGGTTTGAGGAACTCTGAAGTTAGGTTTGAGCATGGAATCTGTTTTAACAGCTGTTATAAATCCCCCACAAAAATGGCCTTTTATAGTGGAAGTGACAGCAGACCCTTAATCAAAACAGTGGAGTGGACACAATTATAAAAATTGAATAAATGCTTGAAGAACTGTACTGAGTGACAGCTTTTAAAAATATGATGCTTTCTTTAAAACAGAAACAAAAAAAACCCAGAAAAGATTGCTAGGCAGATATCCAAATGTTTAAATACATCACATGAAAAGCAGTCAGAAAGGGCTATGATGGAGACCGTATCTTATTACTGAACTCTACCTTTTTAAAAAATGTTTCCAAATTGATTTTTAAGACCCACCTGTTAACAGAAGGCAGCTCTCCAGCCAGCCTGACAGCTCATGGTGTGCACAGCGCGCTGGGGGACACTTTGGAAGAGCATCTTCCAGAGAGGCAGGTTTCTTTGCCTCTTCAGAGGTACTGTGACAGTGACCGCGAGCCATTGCCCTCTGGTCTAGGGAAGAAAGAAACTGCTGTTAGGGAAATACATCGCCCTGGACTAAACCTTCCTAAAACTCGGTGCTGTTTGCTGTGATGTTTAAATGTAATCTGGGGAAGAGCAAGTATGGGTGATGGCTGGTGGGGTGTGAAACGGGTCATAGCGGGCAAAATGGAAGTTCTGGCTTCTGTCTTAAGGTAGAGTGTCACCAGATGCAGCAGACACCTACCTGAACAAAGTGCAGCAATTGCCAAATTAATAGTGTTGCATAGTACTACATAAGCCCAGATTTTGCAAGTTGGTGGCATGTTAAGCTTTCTTTTTTGTGAATGGTGTTCCTTACAGTTCATGTGGAATGGTTAATGCTGGTGGTTGGACCCGCAGTCTGTGGGGGGTGTGGTGCATGGTTATGGGTACCCTCCAGTGACCTGAGGGTTTATGTGGGATTCCTTGCTTTGCTGCAGACATCCTGCATTGTTTCGGGTCTTGTTTTCATATATGCTCGTGGGCCCATCTGCAAGAGGGGGACAGAGTTAGTTCCCTGCCAGGTGTCCTCCCAGCAGTCCCTTTAATATCCAACTACTAAATCAGAAGTGGGGGAGAGAAAGGATGTGAAAGAATGTAAGATCAAATGTGTTCGCCATGTCCAGCTTCTAGAGCATGCATGCCTGTGCGAGATGCCTTAGGTATACGCCCCCTTTCCCTTTGAGCCAGTTTGGTCCTGTTGCAGTTTGTACCCCTGTTTTGTCCTCCCTCAGTCTGACCCGTGAGTCTTGTTGCTGAGTGCAGCCCTTACCAGTCAAGACTGTATTTGCAGAACATATTGCTAGAGATCGGTCAGTTCTCTTCCTTTTATGTAGATTCCTCAAAGTTACACAAATGCCAGGCTTGAACCGTAAAGGTATTTCTCCATTGTTTAACTCTGTGGAAATCAAAATAATTAACGCTTCCTACATTTTACTTGTTCTGAAGATCTCATACAAAGATTGTTAGTTTTTTGAAAAACATCCATATTAGATGCTCATAAGACAAACAACCACAGAATCATTTCTTGGCTGTACGAGAAGTGAATTACGATAAAATAGTTTATCACGGCTGATAGCAAAATGCTGATAAATGGTGCTGTTTTTTCCTGTGTTTGTCTCTGGGCTTGGGTTTCCATCCCGTCTCCCACCCTGTCCAGAGAGAGCATGGACAAGAAACTGTCGTCATTGTAAACAAAACTAGACCTCTTGTGTGTGACATGGCATTTCCCCAACCTGTCTCCTGCTTGTTTATACAGGTGCCTGTAGAGGAATGTGGGTATTTTAAGTAAAGCGCCAGACCTGATAAACACAGAAGTGAAGGGGTCAAATTCTAGAAGTGCTGCTCCCCATCAACTGCATTTTAAAGCTGCATATGTACGCCATTATTTTCTCTTTTGTATTTATACGGACTTTTAAGTGTCTTTTGAATGTGTTTGTGTATCTAACTGTTAGACTTTTCTCCACGGCTTGACTCTTCCCCTATTTCAAGGCCCGCTCTCCTTTTTGCAGGAAGAATTTCACGTACCAGGGTTAGATGTGTTTTTTTTTCAATATATCTTTCTTTTTTTAATCCTAATCATTATCTGCATCTTTTATCAGTATCTCTTCCTGTTTGCGGATATGATATTTTATAGGCAAAATAACTGTTGTATCGTCCCAAATGTAATGTAGATAGAGTTATGACAACAGAAGTCCATGGTTCCAATCCTCCCTGATGCACAGATCCCAAAGCTTGCCTTTGCTCTTGGCCGTAAAGGAGGTCATCAGGGACAGCAGGGTGAGAGTTGGAGACTGTCTAAACAGATGCTTTTCGTCAACAAACATCCTTTTCATCCCCTCTTGAAAACATTTTTTTTGGTAGCAACATCAACATCCCTGCTAAGAATAGGAAGTCATGGTGTTTACTCTTGTTAATTTAGCATAGTGAGAGGAGTATGAGTTGTTAATATGTATTGAAAGCATGATTTGAGCATTTCTAGAACTCTTCTTTACTCATCCAAGATATGCAGTATAACTATGCCTTTTTTTTTTTGAAGGCTTACTTCCGTTATTTATAAGAAAATAAGGTGTTGATTGCTTTTCTTGTATGTGTGTTTTGTTTCCTCCTATTGCTGTAAAAATGTGAAGATATGTATACTTTATGAGCATTCAGTTCCTGCAAGTAGTCCAGCCCGAGCAGAGGGGCTGTTTAGGGTTACGTTCACAGCCGCATCTGCCAGCGACTGAGGCAGATCTCTTCTTGTTGACTGTTCTTAAAAGACTTCATCTTGAAGTGCGTTTTCAAGGCTTTATTTTCGGCTATTAACTGTTAGTCTTTCTGGGCACCTGAAATCCAGAAAGAAATTGGATGTTACTTAGGTAAATGATAGGGACTTAAATCTTAAAACTCAGGCTTAAATTCTGAATGCAGCATAGCATGATTAATTCTGTACATGGATGAAATACATTCATGTTTGACGGGTGAAGAACAGCTGTGAAATTTTCAAGTACATTCGCTGGTTCTAAATGTTTATGTATTTGGGTTGGAATTTGCACTTCTAGTGAAGGTCTGATGAGATTGAAAAGTTTATCAATGGGTGAATAAATAAAAACAATAAATGGAAACACTCATAAGCAGAAAAAGAGAAAACCCGAAGGAGAAGGTGGAGTGGCATTGTCCAAGTTTGCACTGAGCAGGCAGGTTAGTAGGGCAATTTTTTGAAGAGGTCTTTTCCTCATGTTTTTTTTTTTTTTAGTCATGACTAAAGGACTTTTTAGTGTAACTGAAGAAATTGTTAGCTAGACANTTTTTTTTTTTTTTTTTTTTTTTTTTTTTTTTTTTGGTAAGACAGAAAAAAACCCCTGTTGAAGTCTTCAGACCCAGGTGGATAGGTGCCTTGCTCAGGGCATTGACATAAGGGCTGCAATTGGTTGGCATCTACATTTTGGAGTTTAAAATGTGTGCTCCTGTAAGNCTTTTTTTTTTTTTTTTTAGTCATGACTAAAGGACTTTTTAGTGTAACTGAAGAAATTGTTAGCTAGACAGGAAAAATACATAGCTGCTTCCACTTAAAAGTGCATTGTCAAGTGGAATCGCATTCATGCAGCCATCCAGGGATCTGAGGTAAAACCAGTATGGAAGATTTCTGTCTCAATTTTTTCAGCTTCAGGAGACTTTTACTGTGAGTGGATATGTAGTCTTTATTCTCCCTAGTTGCAGCTGATCTGGAGGCAAGGTATTAAAGAAAGGCACTTCTAGTGTTCCTGAAGATGGCTTCAGCTTTGTGTCTAGGTTTTTGATTTTTTTTTTTTTTAATTTTTTAGAAGTTTTTTTTAATTAATGTTGTTTT
>VXBO01007503.1:232435-244806 GCA_013400135.1 Rhinoptilus africanus | reverse complement strand
TTGGAGTTTAAAATGTGTGCTCCTGTAAGATATTTCCCCCCCCCCCTTTTTTTTTTTCACCTCTGTCTGACCTTCTCCCTACAATTCTAGTGATTCGACTCTGACTTTCATTAACGTTTTCGTGCTGCTTTTCTAACCTACTGTGCTTCAGATCTCCAAACACCGTTTATTTAGTAGAAACCCAGAAATGCATCTGAACACTTGAAAGACTTGCAATTGCTTGTTAGGAAGCTTGAGATTCATGAGTCTCAGGCTGCCTGTTCTCTTGTTCAGCTCTGCCTGACTTCAGGGTCTCTCATACGGCAGCCACTCTGTACTTGACATCCCTGAACTTAAATCTTTCCTTGCATATAAGCAATTTCCACTGATGCTCCTTTGTTTTCAAGTTTACTGAAGATTTGCAACAATAATTCGGTATTCTGATAAATTCTTGATGTTCTGAGGATACACAAGCAGGTCAGAAGCAGGTCATAGCTTGAGAACTAGATGTATCGGGATGTAGAAACTTGCTTCGTCTTCAATTATCAGTGTTTTTATTAAGATAAGAAGTTCTGGGAATTAAATTGCTTAATTGGTATTAATAATGAGCTTTTTGGAATGGAGTATAAGACTAAGCATTTTATATGGCATTCTTTTTGGCTTAAATTTACAAGTCTGAAGACTTTTAAGAACATTTATCCTGAACTTACATAAAGAGGGCTTTTGTGTGCCTGCAATGAGATTGGTGGGGTGTATGAGATCATCCTAATGTACTTTCATCAAGAGATATTGCTTTATTTTATTAGGTTATTTAATTTATACTTTGGTTGCTGGAGTGTCCCTAAAACCTGTACTGTGAGTTTCAGAATTCATGAAGCTGTTTTCCTCTGGATTTATCTTGTTGTTGATTGACTTTCGTGCCTCAGAAGATGGTAGTTCTTTATGAAGCTTTCTGCAGTTGGGGCAATTACAAAGATTTCTTCTTTGTAGATTCACTGGCATTTAATAATGAACTCGGAGATACTGCAGTCAAGGCACAATATAATGGAGACATAAATGAAGCTCTTTGCTTTGAAGTCAAAGTGTCAAATCTAGAAGATGAGGTGGGATTTGGATTGTGAGCAAGTGAGGGAGGAATCAAATTAAACGCGTCGATCATGAGCCCAAGCTACTGAGAAACTGGAGGCTGTGTCAACAGCAAAGGAGATGGGAAGAAAGTGAGAAAGCCGAGGGCCTGAATTGCAAAGTGTTCGACACCTTACAGCTATATTTGAAATCAGTTCAAACTCTTGGTACTTGCTAGTCTGGCTGATCAAGCTTTTGGGATTTGTTTTAAATTTTAAAAATGGGTAACTCGTAATGGGTTTATTTCCTTCATTGGCATGGGAATTGCCAAAAACTGACTATTTAATTTATCTTGTACGTGTTTTGCCACATGTTATGAATAGTTGTGTAAAAATTCAGTGCACGCACGAGATGCCTGTGGCAGCAAAATAATCTTCCAGTGAACTTCCCTTAGTATGGCTGTGTTCTTTGGCAGTGTGACATGCTGTTTTTCTTCCTTGGATCTCAGATCGTCTCTTTTAGACAGAGCTGTTAGTTAGCTGTATGGATATTTTCCTAAATGTTATGTGCCTGATAAAAATCACTTTATATTCCAGACCAGCTTGTTATGCAATATTTGGGGGTTTCATAGCATGCCAGATTTTTAGAGTTGACTCTGTGATTAATGTTACTGACTATAAGGTTAATATTATTGGTTACCTTCTGTAGAGAGCCAGATTTTAGGATGCCTGCCCAAAGCTCTATTTGCAAGTATGATTTACCTGCCTGTATTGAACGGACCTCAAGATCACAGAAGCTTTTGACTCCCAAATTTCCATCGAGCTTTCTGGTTTTCTCAGCTTTCCCCCCTTCCATTTGTTTCCTCTTCTAATTGTCTCCATTACATCATTACTGTCTTTATAGTGTTTTTAAATTTATTTTTAAAAATAATTTTGACCACTTCATTACCATAATAATTATTGTATGAAGCCAATATTGAAAGCTCATTAACTTATTATAAAGGTGTCACTATGCAACCTGAATAATTCCACCATTTGATATGCTTTTTCTTCAGATTGAAGATGGGAGCAAAGCTGCGGCTGTGGATAAGTTACTGGCTGGAGATGAAATTGTTGGCATCAATGATGTGGGCCTCTCCGGTTTCCGACAAGAAGCAATCTGCCTGGTGAAAGGTTCACACAAGACGCTGAAGCTTGTAGTAAAAAGGTAAACTTGTGTCCTTCAGCTGGAAAACCAGATGTGTTCCAGGCTATAAGCTACTGGGCAGCTAAATTGGACAAGATTTGGCAAGCTAATGACATTCATTGAGTGTTATTAATGTGCGTGTTGTGTGGTGTTATCTCCTTGAACACAGACTCTTTATGGATGAAGATGTGGGGAGAGGTAGCATATTGATCAGAGCAAAAACTGAGGCAATATATTTGAAACTGTTGTGATGTGATGAGTTGGGACTCTGTTCCTTTCTTCCTGAAGGGCTAGACCCGAAGCAGGCTGTCCATCCCACCCTGCCTTTGAGGTGCAGACATGGGGAATGATTTTTGGCATGTTTGCTGTGCAGGCCAGCTGGGCTGTGAGGAGCAGGTTACATGGGAAGCTTTTGGAAAAAGATTTTCCCACTTTTTGAGATTATTTGAGGTCTCAAGCATTTCTTACGGGGTTTTGGGTAAAGAGTATTTTCAGTTAGTTATTAGTGAAGGGGAAAAACTGAAACAGCTTATCAAAACAGAACAAGGTTTCGAAACTTTTTGTTTTGTCACTTTGACTTACAACTTTCAAGTTCACACTTTTTTTACTAACTTGAATTAAAAATAAGTTTCATAAAGTAACATTGATAAAAGCTGAAAAGAACCAAAAGTAGTTTAAATCTTGTAATCTCTAAAAAAAGATTTTGTTTCTGGGTTTCAATTTTTCTCATTGATTTCCTACTCTGATGAATCAGAACATTCTAATTGATGACTTTTATTATTTTTATTTATTATGAATATTTATTTTATTTTTTATTGTTAATTTTATCAAATTATATCAACCAGTCTTTCATGTGAGAATTTTCTGTGTCTGTTAAAATCAAAAAAAGAATTTTGCCACAACACTGAAAACGCTGAGAATTGGGGTTTGACAGGTGTGATGATCCAGTCTGTAAATACACCCATCGTTTGAGGCTGTCTTAGCTGGGGACCGTGTTTTGTGAAATAGCACTGATAAGTAAGAGAGGTATAAAATCATGCTTTTCACCTTTGGTTTAAGAAGGTGTTTTTGACAGAAGGAATTACAGGAACCTGAATCTCGTTCACAAGTGATAGTTTATATCCTTACCAGTAGCTGCTTCCAGAAGCTCTCACAAAATTTTTGTAGCACTAAAGCTAATAAATGCAAAATAAAATGTTTTTTTCAACTACTGCAAGTCATGTTGGTGTTTAGCACTTGCACTGGCTATTCCAGTAAAAGCACTTTTGTTATCAGAAGTTACATCAGTTGTTTCTGTCACAGAAAGGGAGAACTTCAGGGTTGAAAAGTTTTATAGACATTGAAGAATCTGCTAAGACAGCAAGTCTTAATTGCTATGAAAAGCTTCAGACCAAGTGGAAAGACTCCCTTTTTCTTGGTGCTTTTCAGTTGTATGACAGTAGCTTGCTCAGAATCTGTGAATTCTGATCTGTCTTTGGAAAGGGCAGAAAGTCTGATGCCCTCATAAGAAACAGAGCTGTGCCATTCTTGTCATTCACAAGTACTTCACTCCATGCATGTAATTTTCATACAGTTAATCAAGCACTGGTTTGCTGCTGAGGATTTGTGGCCATTCTATGCAGGCAACAGAGCCCCTGTTACTATGCACGCCTGTGTGCAGTTTGGTGCAAAGCTGATATTTTTTCGTCAGTCCTTTCTCATCCCTCCTCTCCTTCCTTCCCTAGCACACGTGCAATGGGCAAAAGCAACCTTGCTCTTCTAGCCAAGAGGCTGAAATAGTGGCAGCTGTTAGAGAAAATGGTTTTTGTCTTAAATTCATGAAGATTTCCATAGCTCGCAAAGGAGGCAAGAGCCTTTTGGGTCACTGACAGCCTGCATAATATTAGATAAAATTTCATAAAACTTACTGAATGAAATTAGCTCGGGTTTTTTGTCTGTGTTTTTTCAACTTTGCTCTTTCTCTTGGAAAGTTGCCTTAGGACATCAGTCCTTTGACGGTCAGAAACCTTTTAACACCCAGTCTCATTTTATTCCTGGCCAACTTGTTCTCGTGCACTGCTGCCTGGGTGCAGAAATAGCTTTTCTTTTCCTGTTGGAAGTTCAAATGATGCAGGTTTTTATAAAAGCCTTGTTGCATGCTTTCTTCCAGAAGTTATGGTTTGAACAACAGTATTGGTTTGTTCTGTTTGCCCTAAATCTTAGGCAGAATTTTTGAGTGCTTTAAACAGTCCTGTCTTTAAGCAAACCAGTTGTTCAGTCTTTGTATGAGCACTCCTGCAGGTCTGGATTGAATTGGATCAGGGAACTGATCTGACTGCAAAATTACTTGGGGAAGTAGGTTTTCAGCTGGATAGGGCCACCCCTTACAGAGGCAGTCTGCACTTTAATTAATTACAGCAATCTTGAAATGGCTGCCTTACCATTTTTAGGCTATTTCAGTCTTTCAGATCCACCCTTACTGGTCTCTGGGGAGGCTGGGGATAGTCCCACAGTTCCCTTTCATTGAGTTACATGTAAGATGAAGTATTGATCTGCAAGTTGCCTTAGCATCTTTTTGTCTGCTTGCCCTGTGTCCTTTGCCTAGCACTATGATGCTTGTCTATAGTGTTGATTTAATGTTTTATTCCCTGTGGGTGTCAGTGTGATAAACTGAAGCACAAAATAGATGAACGGCTTGAGGTTCAATGACCCAGTCCTGAAGGTTAGAAGAATCTATGCTTTAATCGTGTTTGTCCTCGCTATCTGTGAGTTAGCTTGGGAAGGCAAAATCTAGATTTTGTGTTGAAAACTTTTTTCCCTAGGGTTGTTTGTGGTATCTCTTTCTAGACTGATCCAGAAGTGAAGAGCAAACTTTTAGAAAACTATCATGATGTGGAAAAATTACTTTTAAACAAAATTCTGCTGGTAAATAGAGAACTTTCCTCTTATTTATGTATTAATTCCTTCAGTAGAATTAATCCAGAAAAATCAGGTTTTATTTGTCACTGCTGAGAAGCGTGTCCATGTGAAATTCCTCCATATGGGTCACTCCTTCATGCAGTAATGTCACATCCTGATTTAAGTGTTTCTGTACCTGGGAAGCAGTAGGACATGCTGTTTTCAGTTCAGAAGTCTAATGTACCTGCAGCCAAGACCAAGTGAAAAAGTATTGCCATAGTGAGTAGTGTGTTTCATTCACAATAATTAACTCGTGACTGTGGCAAAAGTTTCTCAGGGGGCTGGTGCTGTTCAGCAGTGGTAACTGGCTTCCATGAAATTATTTTTATACACTATTTTTGAAGAATCTGATGCTTGACTTGCATAGGGAAAATAACATTGATCTCTAAATAAAAGTGTGTGTAGTACCAAATACTCAGCATAAAAGTGGTGGCTATCAGCATACGTTCTTCACTGTATTTCTTGGAAACATCACATAGTTGAGGTCTAAACCAAATTAGGACTGCACAACTGGCTCAACAGCAAGCATGATGTTAAAGTAGCTTGCGTATATTGATGACTGAACAAGTGCAGTGTACTTTTGTTCTTGGATTAAAGGAGGACTCAGGAGGCTTCATGTTGTTTTCTCAAGTGGATTTGTCAAAACAACACATCTTAATTACATGCTAGTTCTTCGGTGTAGTACTGAGTCGTTTCTTGAGTAGATTCCTTTCTTAGGAAAGTATGCTTAGGACACTTACAGGAAATGTGTGTGAATTTCTCTTGTTTTGGAAAAGATGTGTGCCTGTCTATATATACACATGTAAAATTGCTCTGAATGTTGATACTTGAGGTGGTTACCATATTCAGTGTAATTGAACTGTTCTGCATACACTTCTACCTTAAATTACCTTCTTGTTATTAAAGTTAATTTCCATTCCTTTGCACGTGCTAGACATCAGCATATATCACAAATCCATGAGAACTCGGAACAATTTTTCACTATGAATCGATGAGACACATTAAACTCTTAAAAACTGACACATAGGTGACACTTCCATTTGTGGTTTATTGATGTTAAAAAGAGAGTGGGATTGCATGGCCTTTGGACCTAAGAAGTTACGTGGGCTTGTCCTATTGGCTGCTTGAATCATCTTTTAGTGACAGTGGAAACAGGTGGGCAAGGGAGGGAGTAGCCATGGACTATTTTTCCTCAGGCTCTGCTGGTGACAGGAAGCTGGACTTCCAGTTCAACTTGACCAGCGTTGACCAACGCCTGAAAACTAGCCTTAAAATTCTGGAATAGTTCTGGCCACATTGCACACACACAAATGGGCACGTTTTCTTTTCCTTTACATAACATTTTGGTGCCTTTATGTGGCAGAGGTACAAGCTGCTTTTGCAGTGCTGAGGAGTTCCTTGGAGAGGGAAAGAGAGTGAGAACAAACACACTTGCCATCAGAAGCATAGTCTGAATGCTGAAATTTGCTGTGCTAAATCCTAATAAGGGAAGTAAATGTCATGATACGTGAACTATAAACACCTAGATGTGGAAAGCTAGGGTAATCTTTATTTGCATGGCACTTAACGAAGAGAGACAGCCATTTAATTGAAGCATAGCAGAAGGAGAGTTTTTAATGAATGTCCTGAGGGCTCTGAGGTTGTACAGTACTGTTTCAGAACCTGAGACCTGGGCGGAAGCCTGGCAGTAAAAATCTAACAGTCATTTACAGCATTCAGATGGGAGATCACTGAGACTTTGTCACGTTCTGAGCGGAAAAATACTCAACACCCCCAGTGACCTTTCCATAGTGGGTTTTGTATAACCTAATGGGGGACGTAGTCTTACCTGTTTATCACTTGTGGAGCAGCTGCCTGTGCACTTTGTAGCTCCTTTTGGCTGCAGAAGTACTCTGTGAAACTTGGCAATATCAATTTGTGAGATGACTTGGGAAGATGAAGGATTTATGGGTTTTGTACAATTACAAGATAAGGATTGAGGACCGTGAATTCTGCCTCTTAGCTGTAGTGGCTACTTGATGGTTCTGGTTCTATAGATATCAAAATAGTACAGGAAACAAAAATAGAAAAATACATAAGGTTTTGCAGATTTAAGCAAGTATTATAGATATTTAGTCAACAGTTATGGTTAAGTATTGCTCAATAAACCAAATGCATTTGTGGAGAATCACTGTTGAGTAGGAGTAAAATCCATTTTGCCATTAGACGTGATTTCATTGCTTCTTGAACCAGGGTTTGTTACAGCAGAACGAATAGCAGTGATTGCTCTCTTGCTGCCCAGTAGGCATAGTTCTTCCTTTTTGAAGATTGATCTTGGCCTCGACTGACCAAGATGAAATTTTTTTTATTTTTTTTTTTAATGCCTGGATTTTCAGTTGGACTTTGGAAGTAGGTAACTGTAGTAGGGCTTTCCAGGGCTGTATATGCATGCACACAGTAGGCGGGTGTGATGGCCCCTTGCTACCCATGTTTCTTGAAATCAATGTGGGTGTGAAACAGCGTGTGTGCCTGTGCAGATCTTCAGTATACACACTTTGCAAGTGGGTATTTGTAGCAGATGCACACAGATATAAAGTTCAAGGCTTGAGTGTTCACCAACTATGAACTGTTCACCAACTGTGGCTGCAGCTGGTGGAAGGGCTGGGCTGTTGAATTCCTGTTTCTTAAATTCACTGAGAAAATGGGTCAGCGCGTTGCTGTAGGCCCGCTCTTCTTCACGAAGCAGGATGGCCAGTTTTAAACGTGTGCCAGATAAAGGTGTCCAGCAGCCCCTGGCCAGGTCTTGCAATGGAGGGAGGAGGAAGCCACCTGTGTCAGGGCATCACCAGGCTGGGGCCTCTTATTTCTCTGCTTGGGTGCTGTGAGTGAGCGACCATGGGTCATGGGGGAAAGGCAGGAACCAGGGAAGTGTGAACGTAACGTGTTGTGTGACTTGCACAGTGCCTACAAGCCTGGGTCAGGAGCCCTTGAGGTGGATGCCCTGTGTTTTAAGGAGTGCCTAGCAATCCCAGCAGGATCTTTCTATGAAGGAGTGTCAAATGGAGCAACTATGCCACTCTGTACATGTGTGCTTGGTGTGGGTCCACAGTGAATTTGATTCATGCTGTTAGTGACACACTAGTGGACACTTGAGGTGAACTTAAGCTTCAGTTCTTCAGTTGGTGGTGTGTTGTCCCTGGTTTCACAGAGCAAGTCATTGTCTCGTAGTTTTGGATGTTTGTCTTGTACAACTGTCAGGGCTCTCTTGATACATGTGTTGTGACTGACATGTTTTCATCTCTTGATGACTTTCATAATTTATTTCTTTTCCAATGTAAAAAAAATCCAGCCTGTAAAGCTTGAATAACAGAAAGTCAAAAAATATAACAGATGTCACCATGTTTTACCAAGTCAGCTCCGTTAAGGCGATGTTTGAAGTACTAGGAAAGGCATAGACATTTCTTTGTGAGTAAAAGGAATCCTCTATAATTTGAATACGCTTACTCAAAAGGTTACTTGTGGCAATGCTATTCAGTTTTGTGAAGTAATTACCAAAATTGGGCAATGTTGCTTTTTTGTGGAATGGAATATGCATCAGATGGTAACGACCTGTGAGTCATGACTGGTTTCTAGGGGGATTTTTTTTCCTTCAGTCCTGCAAGCACTTGTCGAAATGGTTAATTCTGAGCATGAGTAGTCTCATCCAATTTAATGAGAGCACTCACATGACTGAAGATGAAAAAGTATACAAGTGCTTACAAGGTTTAACCATAGCTTTTTACCAGGTGGTACACTGGATTTATTCTTAAAACTGCTTTCTGCTGGTGAATTTCAGTGTAGATGGTGGAAACTGAAATGTAACCCCTTGGGTGAGAGAGGGAAACAAGTGAGCCTTCTAAAATGTGAGGGTCTGAAGACTTACTCATTTCATATAGTACTTTCACATGCGCACACAGAGGATTTCTGTGTGTGTGTGCTTGATAATAGTATAGATCTCTGCAGACTCCTGGCTGATACAGAATTAACCCCATCCATTAAAGGCTAAATATATAATGTTTTTGTGTCAGGAATGTTTGCATTTGGAAGGAGTGCTTCTGTGTGTGTTGTATGCATTTTGAAATACAGAATGGTTTGGGGTTGCTTTTAAACACTTAAGAGTGTTGGTTTTTTTAAAGACTAGTCAAGAACTTTGTATGACATGTACAACTTCAGGAGAGTAGTAATAATACTTCTGTTTCGGTGTGGTTCGGTTCTCCTTGTGGTACTTTTAGTTATGTATTTCACCTCCTGAAGATGCAATGACTGACGAGATTGAGAACTTGGATGCTTCTTAAATGTTTCAGTGTCAAGTAGCCTACCATGTTGACCGTAGAGATTTTATGCTCTACTTGGTCAAGTAACTACATGTAGCACCTTCCAACTTGAAAAGATTATAAAAAGGTTTTAAAATAATATCTAAATCCAACCCTTAACTCCAGAAATATGACCACTTAAAAGAAAGGCAGGAATGCAAGAATGTTGCAGCTTTAGTTACTGAATAACTGAACAAATTTACATCTTATCTCTTACACAAGAAACCTATTATTTTATGGTCATTGCTGCCGAATCTGCATAATACTGGATCACCTGGCAAAACAAAGTCTGGCACAGAGACACAGCCACCACACTGCTGAGTTATACGGCCCTTATGCTTTCAGTCCGGCTTCATGCTGAGTGCAGAGGAAGGACAGAGTGACAAAAGCAGGGCTTTGAGGAAGTTTCTGCTGGGTTACAATTGAAATCAGAGTCAGTTCTTTGGTCTTGCTCAGGGGGCAGCCTTGCCAGCAGGTGGGCAGTCAAACCGGGGGGAGGCCAGCCAAATTGGGGGGTGGCAACTGGTGGGGAAGGATGTGTTCCGGGGAATGGTAATGTCTTCAAAATCTGATCTGATTATAGGGCATGTCGGAGCAAAATAGCTTTCCCAAATAAAACTTGAGGCATCTCAGCTTGTGGGGTTCTTTGTGACGGCTCGGTAATTTGCATCATGTGGCTATAGTGTTTTAACCAGGAATGAGGCAAACTAAGGCTGGGCCTTCTCCTGAAATGCCCTGGGACTGGAGGAACTGTCTTTCCTTGCTCCTGTTTTTGGGTCACCTTGGACGTGGTTAGGTAAATTACAGCTGAAATTGGTGTGGGAATGCACCACACCTGTGTCGAAACACTGGTATTTGAAATGTGGTTTCTGAGGAAACTTGGTTCGTTTAGGACAGCTATTGAATAGTAAGTGTCTAGGAGGCAAAACATGCCCGTTGTTTCTAGCCACAAGCAAAGCAGGGTTTCCACGGCCGCGTGCTCCAAGGACACAGCAAGTTCCCTCTTGCTGAAGGCAACATGTTGGGCCAGTGTAGGCAGCTGCATGCAGCTGTCCTCGCTAGCTCCATCCTGGGCAAAGGTGGTGGTGGGGAGCCACGTCCAAAGGCTGCTCTGCATCCTGTTCCTTGCTCCTGATCCTTTGTCTCAGCTGTGGTGAGACAGCCTTAAATCCCCCATGTATTTTGCCTCCTCCTCCTGCTGCTGTTAGTGTTTGCCCTGTCAGAGGCTGTGTTTTTCTTCAGGGTTGCTGGTGAATGAAGCCTTTATTGTATATGTGTTAAAGGTTGATTTCTTTAGCACCTTGCTTATGTAGCATGATAATTTCCAAAATGTTTGAAAGTAAACGCTGCTGGAACCAACGTTTGGAGCTGATTTGTCAATAGGTAAAGCATTTTAGATGCCTCCAGATGATAAATTCTCATTTAAAAAATGTTTTATTAACCTTTAGAGGAATTCTGATAAATCATGGCAAAAACTGAGGTAAGAGAATGACATCAGGAGTTTAATGCTATCTAGTCATCAAAAGGTAGCAGAATATGCACAAAATAAAGATGAGGGAGAAGTATTTATGTAGCTTATATAATATATGATAAATCCTAAGATCTACACTTTTATCTTGGACATCCAGACGTGTGTGTCTAGTTCCCGAAGGCAGAACAAGGAAAAACAGTTCCAGAGTATGAAAGTTTTATCAGGGTAGTCTATTGTGAATTTAGCAGGCAGGAAGATTGATGATTTAATACCTCCTACAACTTAATACCTCCTTGTCGACAGCGCATATCTTATTGGTAAACGAAATTGCTGTTTCATCCTGCTCAAGCCTGTACGGTTGGGCTGAGGTACACGGAAAACTGGAGCAAACTGTGATGGTGAAATCCTGATTTGCCCAAGTTAATGACTGAACTCTTTAAGGGCGCTAAGACTCGATAATTTATTTGTTTTCACAGACCTAAGCAGAGGTCTTTTCAGGGTTGGGGTTTTTTTTTTATGTAAAATGCAACTTACTGGGTCGTGGGATAGGAAGGGAGCTGCTCTGCTGTCCTGCCGCAAGGTCCAGCTCTTCCTACTCATTCTGTCATGGCTCCTTTTAAAAGAGGTACTGCTGGCTGTGGTGCCGCGTTGCTGTTTGCTCCGTTTTGAGACACAGGCTGACGGGCAGATGGGAGGTCAGACCAACGGGTTACCCCATGCATGGGAGGAGAAAGCGAAGAGCAATGCTACAGACTCTTTTAAGTCTTGCTATGGTTGAGAGCAAGGGAAATGGCCATTGTGTAAATCTTTGTGTGAATTTTGGCAGATGAGAATAGACATTTAAGGTAGGATATGCTTCTTTGTTGTAATTTTAGGGATTTGGACAGATACCTATATCATAGACCTCTGTCAGTAACTTATCTGTCAAAATATGGGTTCAATTTGCCATTCAAAGATGTCTGAATATTAATAGATTGCTTTTGTTATTTCTTTTCTATCTTTTAAACCCCCTCTCTCCCCCAATAAGTGCATAAGTTAAGCACATGGTTATGGTTTTTTTGTTTTGTTTTCAAATTCTAGGTTAGTTCTTCTTTAGGGATACTTTTTGGGAGTCACTTCCGCTTATGATAAGATACTAGAAGCTGAAAACGCAAAAACAGGAACTCCTGTTGTTTTGCACAGAGAAAAATGCTGTAGTTCCATTTGCTGCTTCCAGAAAAATTGGCTGACTTTGTTGTTGCTGTTAGAATTTGTCAGCACTTTTTGTGGAAAGGTAGGAAGGGAGTACAAAAGGTATTCAGACACTCAGTGCATAGGGACGCAAAACAAACAGCAAAGCCACAAACTCAGTTTTGATTTTTTAACTCATTGCACTGAGTTTTAGTGAGTTACAGCTGTTAAAA
>VXBO01007503.1:201459-224562 GCA_013400135.1 Rhinoptilus africanus | reverse complement strand
TTTTTTTTATGCAGCAGTTTTCACTGTCAATTCTCTGTTTTCCTTCTGAGACCAAGATGCCTCAAGGGAAAGTTTCTGCATGAGAAGCTTATTCAGTTCCTTATTAGTACGGAAAATAATTTTAATTTTTTCTAGGGTATTGCACTCTTCTTTTGCCTCAGCTATGGCTAAACTGGAATAAGTTGGTCCTGGATGCTGTGTGATGTTACCAGTATTTATTTGGAAGATTAACTGAGAATCCCAAGTCTTGTAAGAATAGGTGAGAAGCAATACTTGAGTACTTAACAAATGCAAGCTCTTAAATAGATGAGCAAAGAGACTTCATGCGGGCCTGTTAAGTTGGTACTACTTATTTCAATGTTGGGGTTTTTTTTCTGGTAAAAAGGACTATATAGAGACCTGTGGTATTATTCTAAGTATTTATTTCATTAAATACCATTCCTGCAGTGCATCTGCTTTCGTGGTTCCTTTTTGTGAATAATTTTACCACATAATGTATCATTAAGGTTGCATTGTCCTCTGTGTTTCTGTGCCACCACTACCAACACAATTTCAACAGAGGTTTAGAAAAGCCTTCTAGGTACGGAAGTCTAAATTGGGCCACAAGTTTGTTATTCTGTATGAATTCCCTTGCTAGTCCTGTTGGCTGTTATTATTTTCAATATTCTTTCTCTTAGGTTTTTCTGAACCTAAGTCATTTCTGCTCCTGTATTTTAAGGGGAAACAATGTGATATATAGCACTTGAAAAGGTTCCAGAATAGCTGTGGGAAAGCCAGAATTTGACTGTTGCTCTGATGTAGAAATAGTTGGAAGGTTGATTTGGAATACCAATGCAGAAGTTCAAGAAGCAGGAAACTGAGTTGTTCCTGGTACAGCACTGTTGGCCTTATAGTGTCAGCGTGCCCATAACTCCCTCTGAGTGGTGGTGGTATTGCAGCTTCAGATTGGACAAGAGGGGATAGTAATCATTCTCAGAAGAAAACAGAAGCTGCTTGTGTCCAGTGTGCGCCACTTTTAGATTAGGAATAAGATGGTTTGTTATTAGGGGTTGGTAGTACTGCATACTCTCTGTGTTAACATAGCTTCCACGTTTCAGAAGTTGGATAAATAATTCCCACCTTAAAGAAGGACAAGTACTGGCTTTAATTTTTATGCATGGAAGTTTATAGTTATGGTATTGTGAATGCAGAGGTGTTGAGAGTGAGATTTTCACAGAGCTCAAGATACTGCTTTTGAGGTCTACAGGCTGGAGAAAACTCAATTGCCAACATAGGGTATGTCAGGATTAAATTGGGATTGGTAGACTGGAGCAGAAGGAGTTGAGAGGGTCATAGGGTTTTTTTGTTTGTTTTGTTGGTTTGGGGGTTTTTTTAGAAGAGTATTTTGTTTGGTGATCTTGTCTATGTACTTCTGAAATGTCCTGTGGATTCTGATGGAAAAAAGGCAGATCCTTGTCTTCGTGCGTTTTCCTCATTCATGTTGAAGTTCAATCAATACACACATCAACACACGGTGTGGGATTGTATTTTTTTAGGCATACTATGTTGATTATTCTTAGCTCATGGATACTGTTGGGGTTTTGCATGTAGATAATGTGGAAATTTTGTAGGTTTTGGAAAGTTCCAGCTCTGAAGCCTAATTTGAATTCAGGCCTGCAAATTGCCCCTAAACTAAATAGGTTTTGGAAGTGGTTTATCTTAAACCATTGTAGTGGTTTCAGCTGGGGTAGAGCTGACTGTCTTGCTGGCAGCCAGTATGGTGCTGTGTTTTGGATTTGGGATGAGAGTGGTGTTGATAGAGCACTAATGTTTTTGGTTGTTGCTAAGCAGTCAAGGCTTTTTCTGCTCCTCATACTGCCCTGCCAGCGAGGAGCCTGGGGGTACGCAAGAAGTTGGAAGAGAACACAGCCAGGACAGCTGACCCCAACTGACCAAAGGGATATTGCATACCATATGGTGTCATGCTCAGTATATAAAGCTGAGGGAAGAAGGAGAAATGGGAACACATTTGGAGTTATGCCGTTTTTCGTCCCAAGATACTGTTAGGCGTGATGGAGCCCTGCTTTCCTGGAGATGGCTGAACACCTGCCTGCCCATGGGAAGTGGTGAATGAATTCCTTGTTTTACTTTGCTTTACTTATTAAACTGTCTTTATGTAAACCCACAAGTTTTTTCTCACTCTTCTGGTTAGCTCCCTCATCCCACCGGGGGAGAAGTGAGCAAGTGTGCTTTGTGCGGTCCTGGCTGCCAGTTAGGGTTGAACTGTGACAACCATTACATAATTCTTACTAGCCATTAATGGAGCTCTTCAATCTAGTATAGCTACCCTGATATACTGGAATTAATACATATTCAGTGTTTTCCTATGTGTTTTAACTTGATTATTAAGTGACTACAGCACCATCTAATATCATTGCAACTTTCCTTCTGACACTACAGTAGATTCACAAAAAAAGCCTGTCTGGTTGCCAACATAAAGACACAGGTGGGAAAAGGCCATATAGGAATTGGCCCACAAAGGGAGAACAAGCTTCCCAGAGGGGAAGGTGGGAATAGCCAAATCCCAAACAAGTATGGGACAGGGGCTGAGAGAGGAAGTGATGCAAAGACAGAGGCGCTAATAGTGCTCTAGGGGGAAAAGCGCTTCTTACTCTGTCCAGGGAGGTGGCTGAGGTGAGTGAAGAGCTGCTGGCACAGAAGGCGAGGACATGAAAACGTGTTGCAGGGAGCTTCTGTAATTGCTAGGGATTAGGAATTGGGTGGACTGCTGTTAGACCAGGCTTGTTCATTGCTTCACGGTTGTTCAGTTGTTAGCACATTTCTGTAATTAAGACACAATTTTCATCAACTATAATGTGTTTTCAATACATTTAAACTGGAAAGGATAAGAGTTTACTATTTGATGAGTTAGAGGGATTCACAAAGTTAATTAGGAGCCCAACATTCATTTTGTTTTTTCTCCTCATCAAAATCATTTAAACTTTGGAAAGAGCTGAGTATGCTAGGGCAGTCGTAGATTTGTCTTAGGATGACAAGGCTGCTAATGACTTGTTTTGTGTAAAAATTTTATTCTTTAATTTCTATACATGGGTCCCAGTGTTGCTTGAGACTACCAACTGTTTTCCCTCTTAACTGTTCACCTTCTGCAGTTTGTGTGGCTGTGCATGTTGTTATGTGCACAGTCTTGGATGTCTGAGGGTTTTTTGCCTGTGGCTAATCCAGCTGTCACTGGACAAGGCGACGCAGACAGTGGGGCTCAGCTGTCTGAGGTCAGAGAAGAGGTTTTTTTCATATACTGGGATAATTAGTTTTCATCACTGTTTCATCCCATTCCTGTGAAATATGTCACAGGGGATTTTCCCAAAAGAATAGATGCTAATATGCAAGGAGAGGTGGTTCTGACAACAGATGGGGTGCGTGCGGCTGCTAATGGAGAGAAGCAGTCTTGAAACAAAAACTCTGGTACAGCTTGAGTATTGCTAGTAGGAATTTGAATTCATGTATGTCGGCCTTCCTGTGTTGTTTATTTTGGAAAACAGTGAACAGCTGGCAAACTAACATGTTGCTGTTGACAATTTCTGATACTAAGAGCTTCACCTTTAAATTCACTTTTCTAGGTTATTGGGCTGGCATACTAGTTTTTTAAATCTCATATGAGCAGCATTCAATCAATCATGATGTGAAAGCATTTCCATGTAATCTTTGGCAGGTACCTAATATAACAACCTTCAACAAATTTTCATCGCAAATAAAATTCAAATCCGGCCATTTTTGTATTCAGGGAGTAAGTGAAAGAGAGGAGATGGTGTGTGTTGTTTTTATAAAGCTCACTGTAGATCTGCAGATTTGTCACAGAGTGATTAACTTCACTCATAAGAGCGAAGCAGTGAAATATTTATTGATGGAAAACTGTGATTTAACAAAGTTTGATAGTGAATGCGACAGTGTTTTACGAGATTCGATGGCAAGGTACACTTGGTTATTTACTGCATAGAGGACAGGGCCAGACAAAGCTGTCAGGGAGACTCTCCCGTTGAGTCACGAGGTTCAAAGAGGACCCCCTTGCTTTCTAAATTCCTTCTCAGAGAGGAGTCTTGGTGTGGCTGGATCCAATCCTCATCCAAGACTTGGTCAACACCTTATGTCTAAAGGATTATATATGCACACATAATCCTTTATATCACTTAGCTAAGGTTTCACAGTTAAGCATGCTATTAACCACTTACTGAGGATCTGTTGCAGCAAGGAATCTCTGAACCTCGAGGAGTAACATTGAGGAGACGTCCTTGCTCAAGGGGAGATCCTGTCACGCAGCCCCCTGCCATGCACGAGAGCTCAAAGGGCTCTTGGGCTGTCCACTATTTATAAAGTAAGATAACTGACCTATAGTCATATTTGCATAGCAGCAAGACATTTAGGTCCCTATTCTGGACAGCGTTTGGCTATGTTGCCAGCCATCGCCCAAAGTCCACAGTGCCACCCATCACAACTCCCACTGACAGTCATGGACATTTGCACAAGATGCAAAAGACATTGCCTTAAAGTACTTACCCTGATGATATTTACCAGTAGTTTTTCAGGTTTATGGCTCACTATAAACAGGTATTTTTCGCATTTTAAGGTTAATCTCTGTAAAAGTGAGGGTGTGATGTCTCCACACAGTTAACTTAAAATTTCAAGGCCTGATGTTTCTGCCTCAACTCTGAAGGCCCACTGTTTGTTGGCTTATGACAGGGGTTTATTCCATCACTGCGTGGTTCACCCAAACAAAGCCTAAATTTTCAGTCCCTCTTTGAAAGGACTTTAAGGCTCTCCTGGACAGACAGTGTGAATGCACAGAGCGCACTTTAGAAAAAGCATTTAAATTGCTGCTGTCTAGGCTTAGAGGGAAGTTGGGTCAATCAAGGCTGAATCTGAGTGAAAAGAGGTAGGACAACCTTACAAGAAGGGATCAAAGTAGTTCAGGCTGTGATGCTCCAGAAAGAAGCAGGGAGATGAATTTGGAAGTGGACTGTGCATCAGGTTTTAGCAGGGCTTTGGTATATTGGGAGGACCAAAACCCAGTGATTGAAGTCCAAAACCATCAACCTGGACAGAGAAGTTATGGGCATATTTTGAAAAGCCTAAAAAGTGACGTGCGTGTGTGTGTATATATATATATGTATATGTATGTATCACATGTATGTATCTACAAATATACGTGTATGTGTACATATGTGTGTATACATAAAACTTTTTTGAATCATCTGTGTGTTGGTTATGAATGACAGTGAAGGTTTACTTCAAAATATGTTGTGGGAGTTTTTTCATTTTGGGGGGATCCTATAATATGGGATTGTTGCATGAAAATTTTGAGAGGGCTTTCTGTGTTTTTCTTCCTTCTCATTCTTTCACACATACATACCACCTCCCCTTCCTTTCTCTATTTTCAAAGAAATGAGGAAGAAATAAAGTGGGAGAGTAACTATGTACAGGAAAAATGTTCAACCTCAGGTTTTGGATGCTTTGTCCTCCTTTTAAAATCACTTTTTCCCATTGCTTAGTTTTCTGTTATGTCCAAAGATATAGGCAGGTATGTCGGGAGGCAGGACAGCACTGAAAACAGCAAGGGGATAGGAGGAGGGGATTGTATTGCACTTAACCTAAAGCTTCTTTATGGAATTGATGACAACTATTTGAGCCTAGATTAGGATAACTCATGGCTCTATTGAGTTATTGAGAATGACACAAGAAGCTGTTCACATTCCTTATATGATTTTGCTGTTGGATCTTAGTCTTTTGCAAAATTTTAGATACTTCATTCTTGTATTACCCTGGGGGAAAGATCTACCAGTGGTGGCTAATGTAACATGAAGTAATTTGAATTTTACTAATATAGTTGCCTGAGAGAGAAAAAACATAATTTCTTTGTCTGTGGAAGGTGTTTACTCCTTCAGTACTCTGTAGAAAGGAATGCTGTTTGTCTATTTGAAGGGAAGGCAAGAAGAAAGAAAGAAGACATTTTGACCAAAAAAAGTACTTGATTTGTTCAGATAGCAATTTTATCATTTTTTCTTTTTAGAAAAAAAAAAATCATCCTCTTCTATTTATGAGCTCCCAGGTTAGGCAGTTGGGTGAGGTCTTCACAATCAGCAGGGAAAAAAAATATTGAACTGTTTTTGGAAGGAGAACAGGTGACATTGTCATTGCTATTAGAAGCCCCTTTGAGTAACTGAAGCTTCATGGTCGTTTGCAGCCTCTTCCCCACCCCACCCCCCGCCAACGATTCAGAAGACTAAAAGTATCTGAGTAATGTTTTTCATAAACTGAATAAGTGATTTGGTAGTTTGTTTACGGTGTCTTTTTGCATACCCATTTAATTGTGTGATATGTTGGCCTTCTAGTGTATTTTAATCCATTGAGCACAAGATTGGTGAACTGAGGAAAAAAAAGCCCAAACAAACAGACAGTTGTGGCTTAGAAGGACTTTTTCTACCCCCCTCAGCACATACGGATATATAAAAAATTTGTTAACAAAGCATTGGTATGTCTGGCTTACTGTTATTTTAAAGGAGGTGAGGTGAGAAAGCTGGGAACTATGAAGTCGTTTGAGATTCATAAGGCGACAAGCAAGGGCACCTGTGCTGTCACTACAGAATACTGAAATTTCCTCTATGTGGACTAAAAAATGATGGATAAGCTGCTTGCTGAGGAGATCTGAAAGACTGAACTTCTCGTAGTTACTTGCCGGGCTGGCGTGGGCTCACGCTGTTTGTAACTGGCTGTCTTGACAACACATGAGAGGGGTTTGGTTTTTTTTTCCATAGGACCAACAACTGCGGTGTGGTTTGGTTTATTTGGCTTTGAAACAATCCGAGGGCACCTCGTGAGACATACTGTTCAGTACGTGCAGTGTCCGAGTGTGCTTCTTGTCCGAGAAGGACGATGAATTGGACATTTGCCCTTTAAGCACGTGTAGGTTTCCGTTTTATCTCAGTGCTGCAGCCTTTCTGCATTTCCCTAGCACTGCAGCCACGTCAAGCATGCAGAACAGTCTTGTAGCCATTCCCACTGGAATTGGGATACATTCCTAGTTACAGGCAAATTTTTAAATAACCGCAAGCTGTTTGGACCTTCTGCTGCAACTATCAAACGTGAACTTGGGCTACATTAAAAACAAAGTGCTGGAGAGAGGCTTTGCTTCACTGCTGAAATGTCTCAGTGGCATCTTGGTGAATGAATGGAGGGAGAAGAATTTTGATAACTGCTCTTCAATGTCGCTACATTGAATGGTTGCCAAATCCTGGGGCTCGCAGGGAAGCTGTACCTTCAGACATGTAGACTGGAGTGTGGAACACCGGTCTGCAGCTTTGCAGCCAGAGATGTTTTGTAGAAACTGAAGTGACTGAAAAATGAACGCGTTTTTTGAAAGAATCTTTGCTATAATCACTACAAGAATTTTAACTCAGGAAACTGGTGCTGACAGCGTGTAACCCTTCTGACTGATGCTGCTGGCTCGTCCTTCCTTTTAAATTAGAAAAACATGGAATTCTTGACTAAACTCAGATTTATTTCCTGGTGCAGCTGATGCAGATGAACAGTGGGAAGCATCGTATTCCCAAGGACTGGCATCAAATGCCCACTTCTGGTCAGATTGTGCCGTAGGGCACCCTGACTAGAAATGGTTATTACTGATTTGAGCAGCCTGGTCTAGCGGGAGGTGTCCCTGCCCAGAGCAGGGGGGTGGGAGCTTTAAGGTCCTTCCCAACCTAAACCATTCTAGGATTCGGAGCGCTGGGGTGAATTCTGCAGCGGAGAGCCAGAAAAAAACCAATGGGTTGCAGGGTCACAGAAGGGCGGCGTACCGCTTTGATGTCCCGCGGGAGGGACTGATGAGCACGAGAAATAATAATAATGATAATGAGCAAGCGAACAGGAGAGCTGAGCAGCGGAGTTACGTTTGGTTTCCGGAGTAGATGCCGTGACTGGGGAGAGCGGTGGCGGCCGCCGGCGGGGGATGCTGAGGGGGGGCGGCCGCCGGGAGGCGGTGGCGGGCGGGGGGCGCGCAGCGCTGTCAGCCGCCGGCGGGGGCGCCTCCTTCCTTCCCGCCTCCTTCCTTCCTTCCCGCCTCCCAAGCCGCTGCCGGTAGCCGCAGGCAGCAGGCTGCCCGCCTTGACGCGGAGATTTAAACCCCTCTACTTGCGGCGGCTTTGTGCTGCCTTTGTCAGCCTGGGTGAAACCCTGCGGGGGGGCAGGGAGGTTCTCTCAGCTGGAATGGGGTTTCTTCCCATACCCATGATACCTTTGTATCATATCTTCAAAGCTATCTATCTTTTCACTAGCAGCAAAAAGATATGCAGCCTTACGCTCACACGTGATCTAGCTGTCAGGCCTTCTGTCGTTGTTTATTCAGCAGAGGGCTGGAACAAACCATTAACAGGCAAATAAATCCTAGTGATTGCTTTCCACCTGGGTGCAGGTCCCTGGAACTACCTGGCATCCTTTTGCTTTGGGACTCCAAATGCAAAGGCCTGTATGGTAGGGTTACAGCAAGGGCGCTCTTTGGTAGGTGGGAATGAAACAGAATTCTGTTTGGGGGGGTGGGGAAATAAACGCCCCTCTTGTTGTATCTGCTGTTGTAGCTGACTGGTACCTACAGGAATTCAGAAAGTGTCTGAAAACAAAGGAAATGGCTCATGTGTGTTGATACTTCTGTTGTATGCTGAGGTGGCTGAGTTACTTGATTCAATTTCCTGTCTACTTTTCATTTTTATGATATTTTTCTGACTTTTCATGTTGGTTTGCAGATATATCTGCTTGTCCAGTTTAATTATTTTTCTCTCTTGGTCAAGGAAGTACATTTTCTCTCTTCCTCCCAGCCTTCCCCCCAATATCTAGTCATCCTCCTCAGTATTGCTGCAGCAATCTGAGCCAGCATCTCTAATGTCCATAGCCTGTGAAATTCAGAATGTCTTTCTTAATGACTTACAAGCAGTAACTAGAAGAGAATAGATGTATTCTCAAAAAGTGGATTGGAAAGGTTGTTTATTGCTGAAGTATTTGCACACACGTGTTATTGAGACCACTATCTAACAGATTGCTTATAGTCAATAGAAACTGGGGGGGGGTGTTCCCCTTTGTATCATATCTTCAAAGCTTATAAGCTTTTTCCTTCCAGCAGCTTTTGTAAAAGCACTGGTAGAAAGACACTCTTGGTGAAATGCTTTTATTAATGCTTCCATTAATGCTAGAGGTTTTCTGTGTTGTAGGTTCAGATGATCTCATTCTGTCACTCAGAATTAATACAGAGGTATTACATTAGAATATAAATGCTCAGCTTCCAGCATCTTTAGTTGCCTGCAAAGTATTCCTGTTTTGAGTCCTTTAATCTTTTCTTTCCAGTCCTTCTACCTATTTGTGCTGAGCTTTAGAATCAATAGTCATGCTGTGATCCACTTACTGTTAGAAAAATTTGTTTCTTGAAGTGCAGGAAATAGTAAATGTAATTAAATGGTGGCAATCCAGTAGAAAACATTGTTGACTATGCATAGTAAATCAATGTTTAGTCACGTTGTGGACTTCAGTGAAAGCAGGTGTCTGTGTGATTCACTCTCCAGGTATCCAACCAGTATTTTTTGGCTGTTCAGACTATTATGTCTTTAAAAAAAGAACGTCTCAAAATATACCTGTGTCCACAAATACAAAAAACCAAACCAGAACTTTTAGGTTCTTTTCCTCTTGACTTACCTAACATCACAACTCAGTCCGGTCTGTTCCTCCCCTTGCTTGGCTGCTCAGGAAGATGAAAGTGGTGGTGGATATTGTAGCACAGAAAATGCCATCTGAAACTGATGTTCATGTGGCGAGAAACTATCTTATGAAGATCTTGAGAAGTTCCATGAGGTACAGTACTGACTTTACAAGTGCATCCCTCCTGTTCCTTCCCAGTGATTGGATTCCTCTACCATTTGCCAAACCCATAGCAAACCATCACAGAAGTCCCCTTTCCCAACCTTCATTTCCTCATGCCCCAAACATTGCTGGTATTATGCTGTCTTTATAGTCTTGTGTTTCCTTAGTGGTGCATCACAGAAAAGTAATTGTCTAATAATACATGAATCTTTGCTGAAGCGATGCCTAGGGGGCCTTTTGAAGTTGCCTAAATAGGTGTTTGTGGTTTGCTGAGCTGGTATCAATACCTTAGAGGGGGGAAAACACTCTTCGATGTTCTGTGCAACTGAACAGTGGAATGATTTTTTTCCAAACCTGAACACAGGCTTGGGGCCCTTAAAGTACACAAGGACCGTCTGGAGCCCAGCATTGTGTGGCTGAGCAGAACCTTTTGCACTGAGAGTATTTGGGCTTCTCTGTTCGATCTCTGAATTTCATGTTCTACCAAGAAAGAACAACATTGTGATGCTCTGCTTCACTGTTTTCTCCTTTGTCATGCTGGAAAGAGTAGGCTTTTGTTTATGGAAACAACTACTTCTTTTGTTAGTGACAGTAATGATGCTACACTTCTTAGTGAAATTACAACTTCCCTGTAGAATTATTATTTTCCTTTTGTAGTCCTGCATGCAGAGTTTGGAAAGGCAATTCATCATTGCTTTCATCAGATCTTTCTGAATGTACTGCAAAAAGCTGTGTACTCAAATTTGACCTCTTTTGAAGATACTGCATTTATAATGAGCTTTAGTTTTGTTCTTCAAATCTAGTGGCTATTTGGTAACCCAAACTTATTAAAAGAGGAAATGAGTAAAAAAATGTAGAACTGCCTTTAGAGTTCAAGCTGAAGATCAAGGAACGCTTTCTTAGTTTAGCAAATTACTTTGTAACTTAGACAAATTACTTAACCTTGCAGTAATAAGCTTCATAAATACATAAGTGCATTTAAAAAGCCCTCAAGACCTCAAGGTCCTGTAAGCCTTTGTTTCAGACTGTGGCTTGGAAGGATGGGATTTGTCTCGCCTTGTACCTTGTCTAAATTTTAAATTACACTTCCTCCAAGATGAGGCAAAGAGAAAAGCAGGATGAATTACCTTCAAGAAGTTCCTGCTTCCTTCACGGGTGACTGAGAGGGTCTAGACAAATGGCCTGCACTTGGCATCTGCTCACTGGAAGGAAGTGCAAGCTGTTGTTACAGACTCCTGAAGCAAAGGAAGGGGCAGAGGAGTGTAGTGCAGTTTCGCAGAAAGGTTTGCGATTTACAAAGCTCTAACAATTTATTGTTGTACTTCATAGAGAGGATTTCTTCAGTTACATGAGCACGTGCATTTGGAGGTGATGTCCAAGTAGATATTTGGGGACTTTGAATTGCTGAACTATTTTTGAGGTGTATTCTTTAAAAAAAAAAAAAACCAAACCCCAAACAAGCAAACTCCTGCATACCTGGGGTGACAAACATTTCAAGAGCTGAAGCGGAACTTGGCTGGATTTAAAATGATTAGTTATATCACTCTTACTAACTGGTATGAAACAATGTACATGGCTTTATTCCTTCCTGTCATTACTTTCTTCTTCCAGCCTCCTCCCATAAGCACGTCCCTTCAGTAAAACCTTGCCAAAGCCCTACTTTACTGATGACATGCTGTAAAAGAGTCATAATTCTCAGTATTAGCTTTAACCATTAAAGCTCTGGGTACGTGTCAGGTACTTTAAAATTTGTTTGTCTGTCTCTGCCCCTCATGAAAACCACCCCACCACCACAATAAATACAATTTTAAAAAATCCCACGAAGAACAATGAATAAACAAAAAACCCACCCAAGCACAGACCATGGAGAGTGTTGACATTTCTCTGCATCTCAAGCATTTTAAAGGAATGTTGGTGTCTTTTCAAAACTGGCATGCATGTAGAAAGTTATCCCATTTGCTGTCATTTAAAGTCGTCGTACCCCTGTCCGATCTGTATAGCGTTTGACTAGATTTTGACTATTGTGTTTCGTATATTTTTTTTTTTTTTTGCTGCATCTCACCTCACTGAGCTGTTTGCCTTAAACTCGTATGCTCTGACTCTCTTGTTTTCAGAAGAAATGACCTAGCCTGCAGGCCTCACTCCTGGCACGCAACCAAATTCACAGAAAGTCAACCCGAGACAGCCACGTCACATCTTTCCTCATCCAATGCCTGCGCTTCCTGGCACTCGCGCTATCATGCAAGGTGAGTCTCTGCTTAAGTTACACGCATTAAGCGCCAACCGCGAGGCAATAATAATGTAGGTCATGACATTGAGTGTTTGGTGGTGGTAGTTTTTTTCAAACCGTGAACACAGAATGATTGTGTTATACGTCTTTAGTATTGCCTGTCCTTTCAGTACTGGAAGGGGGAGCATGGGAAGTTTGACATATGGATTGAGTGGATTTCAGAAACAGTATGTGATATGTGCGTGTGACTGAAAGGTAAGAAACTAGCTTTAAAGGCACTCAAAAGGTTATGTTTCTTGCTCTGTGTTTCTTTTTGTTGTTCACCGGTAAAATCCTAAACCTTTGTAAGTGAAAAGAAACTGTCAAAATAACATACCTAAAGTGAAATTGAAAAATTAGAAAGCCACCTCCTAAAGGGAGGGTACAGAATGTTTTCCTGTTGGAAGGTTTTACTGGTTTTATTAGTTAAACTGTTTCTGTAACCTGATCTTCCCTACAGTTGTGCTCTTGCTTGTGCAGAGAGGTAATATGACCAATGATTTTTCAGTCCCGGTTTAAAGCACCTTAATATTTGTTAGGTCTCGTTCAGCACTAGGGGAGAAAGGCTGGCACCCACGCACTTGTAGTTGTGAAACCTTAAATTTTTAGGTTTAAAACCTGTTTGTGTCTGGTTTGTGGCTCTTTTTTGTTTCCTGCTCGTAAGTGACATTCTGCAGCATTTACAGAAGGGTTTTTTGATGGTGTGTTGTTGTTTTCTTTTGTCACTTTTTTTCTTCTCAGTTCCCACTGGGCCATAGTTAGACTGAGCATTAAAGAAAATTAGTCTGGTATGCAATACCAATTTGGAAAGCAGACTTGTGTTTTCTATACTTACTGCTCTACATTCTCCAGCATTACTACTTGATGTTAATTCATTGTGATAGTTAAAACAAAAGAACATTTATATGTTTATACTTCAAGTTTTTATTTTATTTTTCATGTTTTATAATTGTTTTTACATTGTTGGTTTTCTTTAGAAGCTGCCTACTGATTTTAAAATAATTTGCTACCTGCTCCTGAATAAAATATGAATGTTAACATTTAGACAGAAAGGGGTTTTTTAAATGCATTTTGTAATACTTCTTTAGCAGAAGCTTTAGCATATTATATTCTTCAAATCCTCAATTGTAATTGCTACAGTTTTATACTTAGAGAGTTTGTGTTTAAATTTCATGTTGATGGACTGAATTAAATTTATGTCACTGAAGACAGAAATAGTCCTTGTACAGAGAAACAAAATTCTGAAATTTCTAAAAATTTTATGGAGAGTTCCTAGTTGCAAGGCTAACTCAAGAATATTTCTACATTCAGTCTACTGAGTCTTCTGATGGAGCTGTAAATCAGCATATGCTTCCTGTTCTTCCTGGTGGTTGGCCTTGTACCTTGTAAAAGTAAAATATTACAAGACTCATGTCTCAAAGTGTGATTTGATAGGAGCTGGGGTGAATCACAATGTTTAAAAAAGAAAAAAATATTAATGTGGTTCAAGGCCAATTTGAAATGAGCTTTGGGCAGGAAATCGGGTGTGTAAAGAAAAAGGGGGAAGGGAATAGAGCAATCCTCTCCCCCCACATATGAGAAATAATAGCAACTGCTGGCAGGCATCAATATTAATTAAAAGGGCAAATTCTGCTTTCTCAGATGCTGCTGAAAGATTTAGTGGCTTTAACACACTCTAATACCAGGATTCCCAGAGCAGTGCCGTCATGAACTCCTTGGCTGCCTGTGCTGCCCACTTGAAAGGTGATGTGTCTGGGAGATCTGTCAGTCCTGGTGTCTGTTGTCCAAGACAGTTCCAGTGGCAGAGCTGAATTCAGAGTGCGGCTGCTGGAGGCCCAGCTTTCCCAGAGTGCCAGCCCAAGGACTTGGGTATTTTGAGGGTCCCAGTCCTTTGGGCTTCCTTGTCTGTAAAAAGAGAAGGTGAGCAGCTTCAGACATTCCTCACTTTCAAAGGGCAAATCACAAAATGAAGAAGTACCATGCACTCTTTAAGTCAAGCACCAAGCTGCACTGGATGCACAGCAATCGGTATGGAAGGACATAATAGAAATAGCCCCAGAAGAGTATACTTCTGGCCCAAGGATCCTATCCCACGGCTATTTCTGCTGTTTCTTGTCCTTCCTTGAGCTAAGCAACTGAAATTGGTATTCACAGCCTAAAATCTCTTCTGAATGTGCCTGCGTGCATTCTCTCTATGAGTGTGAAAACTAAACCACATGTAAAACATGTAGAGTTCAATCTTGGGGGGAGAGATGTTTTTACTCTCTTCCGAGCAGGATATACCTGGATTTTGTGTGTTGAGCGGTTTTGGCACACCTGGACAAAACAACCCTCTGAAGATTGTCCATAGCTAGATTTAGTTATGGGTAATTTGATTTGGTTTTGTTTTGGGGGGTTTTTTTGGTTGCTTTTGGTTGGAGTTGTTTTGCCAGCCCACATGAGCCAGCAACGTGTGCTTGCAGCCTAGAAGGCTGATTGCATCCTGGGCTGCTTCAAAAGAATCAGCAGATCCAGAGAGGTGATTCTCCCCCTCTACTCTGCTCTTGTGAGACCCCACCTGGAGTACTGTGTTCAGCTCTGGAGCCCTCAGCACAAGAAGGACATGGACCTGGTGGAGAGGGTCCAGAGGAGGGCCACTAAGATGATCAAGGGACTGGAGCACCTCTCGTATGAAGACAGGCTGAGAGAGGTGGGGTTGTTCAGCCTGGAGAAGGCTCTGGCGCGACCTTATAGCAGCCTTCCAGTACCTGAAGGGGGCCTACAAGAAAGCTGGGGGAGGGGGTGTTTGTGAGGGCATGTAGCGACAGGACGAGGGTCAATGGTTTTAAACTAGAGCAGGGTAGGTTTAGATTAGACATTAGGAAGAAGTTCTTTACAGTGAGGGGGGTGGGACACTGGAACAGGTTGCCCACTGAGGTGGTGGAGGATGTGAACTAGTCTCATTGCTAGCTTTCACAGGTTTCTTTACTGCACAAGATTTGATAGATGCTTCGTATAATTATAGCTACAGGGAAGTGGAATAATTCTGGGATTTCTACCAAGGGGCTTTGCATGCAAGGGCAAGAATTTGAATTTGGTTTATAAAAGCAGGAGGGGCTGCCAGTGGAGTTCAAACAGGGAGATGTGATGAGAATAATTGGAAAGAATATCTTGGCATCAGTGTATTGGATTGACAGGAGTGGTGCTGTGAAACATACAAAAGAAAAGAAAGAAACTAGAACAAAACTGATGGGGTAGGAAAACAACAGAAGCAGCAAGATTTTGCAGTAGTGTCCTAGACAAATGATCCAGAGAAAGTACAATGTCAAAGATGTTTCTATAGAGGAAAGAGTGGCAGAGAGGACCCGGTGGCAGGAAGGACTCTTGAAGAAAGGTCAGAAGTTTAGTTATGGCCATGAAGAGCTTATGTTGCTCTGGCATCTCCTCCTGATGTTTTCCCATCAGTGCTGTGGAACTGGGTAGAATCGAATGACGTTGTAAGGGTGTCAGCCTGAGACTGGTTTGAAACTGCATTGTCAAGGTGCATGTGAAAGCTCAGAACTCAAATGCTGGCATTTGAGGCAAATGTTTGTAGTCAGTCTTAGTTTAGAAATGAAAATTTTAGATGAATGGGCAGGAAAAGGGAACAACTTTATGAACTGAAGGAGTTTAGAGTGAGATTACAAAAAATGAACAGGGAAGTACGTGAGTTTAATAGCTGAAAGAATCGTGGTGCCTGGAAAATAAGCTGAAAAATAAGTTGGTGTTTGCCCTCGGAAAGAGGGAGCTAATGGAGCTCAAACTAAATTTGTCTAAAAGTAAGGTCAGCAAAATCAATGATCTGCAGAGATAGAGGGGAGCCTTCAAGGAGATAAATGTGTATTACTTATTGGTAAACTTACAAAGGGAAGTTGAGCTAGTTATTAAGATTCAAGCTTTGAATCAGTGTCAGAGTATAAATATAAAGCCCTGACTTTGTGTTCAAACTTCCAATTTTATTAGATTCTTTGTCTTGAGTAACTGCTATGCAGATGGATCTTGAAGCAATGGTAGTAAAATTGCTGGCTGTATATTTATGGTTATGTTGCGGCATTTTTTGACTGGTATATTTATGCTGAGGTTTCTTCTTTTTTTCCTATTATAGTTGTTCTTCTCATGACCTGTCAAACTCATGGGATCAGTCAAGTCTACATCGTGCTTCTGACCAATTCAGCTCTTTGGGAAGTATGGACAGCTGGGACCACACTCCACAAGTAGCCCAGTATGGAAGACTCTCTTCTGCAAGGTCTAATAGTAGTATTGATCATCTAGGGAGCCAAAGTAAGCGGGATTCAGCCTACGGGTCTTTCTCTACGAGTTCTAGCACCCCTGACCACACTCTATCCAATGCAGACACTTCTTCGACAGAGAACATGCTATACAAAGTAGGCCACTGGGAGACTGCGAAGCATGGAAACAAGTCTGGCCAGTTCTTGAATGACAACAGTGGAATAGAGGACAAACCTGGATATTTACCAGCTCCCATCCAATGCGACAACAACAAAAGTCCTAGAATAGAGGAACACCCCGATGGCAAGCTCACTTGCTCTGGAAGATCCAGTTTTGGACCTGTCTGGTATGTTCCTGATAAGAAGAAGTCTTCATCTCCTCCCCCTCCACCTCCACCTCTTCGTAGTGACAGCTTTGCTGCTACCAAAGGCCATGAGAAAGCCCATGGCCCTGTGTACTCAGAGGGTGCCAGCACACAGCACTTTCCAGCCCTGAACCGGTCTCAGCCCAGGAGTGACTGGAACTTGGAAACCATGGAGCAGCAGCGGTGGCCCACCAGAGCATGTGACAGGAGGGTCAGCAGCTCAAATTATAAATCTGATCTGAGTTCAGAACACACTTTTTCTTCAACTGGTGAAAGGTACAGTAGTAATGCTGGAGCTGGGAACAAACTGCAGTCGTCCTTGTCCAGCACTGATGTTCGGTTTGCACAGCCTACTTACAGTTACCACCACCAGCACCAGTACAGCGATGAAAGCACTTTTTTTCACAATGCAAGGATCTTAGCTGCGCCTAAAGATCAGCAACATTATCTGTCCTATGGTGGCATTCAGGAGTTACCTTCAGATCATTTCCATGGCTACAGTCCAAACCAAGCCAGTGTGCTCAACAATTTCTCTTCTTTGAACAGCGCTGCTGAACAGAAGGTGGACAACACTGGACAGAGTCGCTATTATTGCGTGACAGCAAAACAGCCTGCTCAGGGAAGCTCAAAGCCACTACAACTTAAGGACGACAGCTGGAAACCTGCAGTGGGGACCGATGCATCGCTTGGACCTCACGAAAATCCTGCTGTTGTTACAACGGTCCAAAAACCAAAATACTATCTACCTCAACAATCTGTTGAATCTTCACTGAAAGGGTGTGAGAACAGTAGTCACTACCCAGTGGACAGAGAGGGGGATGCTAGGTGTCCTGTAGTAGAAGAAGCTAAAAAACCCAATCATACTGAAAAGTCTGGACAAAAGAAAAACTTTGAGAGCAGCTCTGAGGAAAGTGAAACTAGGTACTGTCAACAGGAGTATGTAAAGGGCTGTGTCCTTACCACTGAAAACAGATCTGCTCAGAAAGATTTTAGGTGGGGTAAAGATGAGACTAGCAAGATTTCTCCTCAGAAGACCCCAATGTTGCACTCTTTAGCTCAGGAAGGGAAAAAACAGTCTGACAACAGCCCTGAACTGGTAACAGAGCGACAGGCCCCATTTGACACTCACTTGTCTAAACAGGCACGAAGGAGTGATCGTTTTGCAACAACCCTGAGAAATGAGATCCAAATGAGAAGAGCAAAACTGCAGAAAAGTAGAAGCACTGCTACATTAGTAGGGCCATCTGAAACAGAGGAGTGCAATGAGACCTGGAAGCCAGATTCAGCAGAAAATGTCACCGCATCCCCAGACACTAACTTTACCAGCACCTACAAAGATCACCTCAAGGAAGCACAGGCCAGGGTTCTGAGGGCAACATCCTTCAAACGGCGGGACTTGGAGCCCAGCCCTGCTGAATATCTCCCCAGGTCACCCGAGCGGAAAACTGGTAGTTACAACTCTTCGTTATTGGCTTTGGTTTCTGAAGATGCGTCTGAATTCCTTGAGGCTACACAAGCTAAACCGAACCCTACAGGGAGTGGCACTCATCACGTTTCTCGCATTGGAGCCAGGAAGAGGTTCACAACAGAGCAAAAACTGAAATCTTACTCTGAACCGGAGAAGATGAATGAGGTGGGGATGTCAGAGGATGAGTGCCATGCTCATTGCCGTCCAAATATATCTGAAGAAGCCCTGGGCTCGTTTGCAGACAGGTGGAAATTTTTTGAAGAAACAAGTAAGCCCGCATATAGGAAACTGGCACAGAAACCAGCTCCCCACGGTCCAGCTGAGGGCCATCCTGAGAGGACAGATAGGAAGGCTCAAGGTGGACAAGAGGGAGAGGAGTCATGGTATGAGAGAAGAGGTCGGGCAGCCTCTGTTGGACTTGAAACTGCACATGCCTCAAAAGATAACGTCCAGCACAGTAGCAGCAATAAGGCTGCTGATAGGATTGTGAAATCCGAACAGCCGCAGCGTCTGGGAACCTTTGCAGAGTATCAGGCATCGTGGAAGGAGCAGCGGAAGCCGATAGAGCCAAGGAGCTCAGGAAGGTACCATTCAGCTGATAATATCCTTGATGCAGGCCACGAACAACATGAGAAACCCCAGTACACCCATGAGAGGTCTAGATCATCCCCTTCTACCGATTTCTACAAACAGGTACAAGTGTCTTTTGCATTATCCTTTAAATTGCCTGGGGAGGGGGCAGGAAAGTGGTGCATCAAGATAACTTTTATGAAGATTTCTGGTTTAGAAACACAGTGTAATCTGGTGTTTGCCTTTTGTCAGTAAGGCAATGGTTGTTATAGGTAACTAATAATTGTTATAGGTAGCTCTCAAGTAAAATAAAGAAGATCTAAGTTTGTATTGCACAGGAATTGAGTGTAGCGAAAATCAATTGGATCAAGCAGTTTCTTGTGTATTGTAGCCAGATGGAAGAGAACAACCCAGTTGATTTGATAATATCCTCTTTTTAACAGTAGAGGTATAGGAGGGTCAAAGCAATATTCACCCAGAGTTATTTCTTCATTGGTGTGGCTGCCTTCCCGATTTGAAGGCTTTTAATTCTCTGAAATGATGAAGAAAAGTGTTCCAAGGGAAATAATATCTACTTTTATCCAATTTTGTTAACGGTCTGTTATTTTCTGTGGACTTCCTTTTCTAAACTTCCTTGATGCAAAGCTACACAGGACAAAACTTCTGCCTAATAGTTTAGATATTAAGAAAAATATGCCTGTTAATGTTAAAGCTACACGACAGCACCAAATGAAACTGCTTGGTGTTTTATTTTATGTCAGTTAGCTTGATTTAAGATGTATAAATTTATTCCTTAGATGCCAAACGTCTGTTCAACTTGCGAGTAAATATTAAGTTAATTTTTAACTGGGCAGGGCCAGGGAATGGCTGGCAGGTGGCAGGGCAAGTAAGCAGAGAAACCAAGTCTCTTAAGTTCTCTGTTAAAAAGATGTTGTTCAAGCTGCTACAAGTTTGCCTGATATGTATAAGGAGTCAGTGTGTGTTCAACCTGTGTTGAACTTCGCCTTATGCAAGAAAAGAATTGAGGCAATGCAGCTGTATGTTATTTCTCCCCGCCTTGGTAAAAGCATTGCATGCATGCATATATACATACACATTCACACAGCACCTCGCTGTGTGTGTGTAGACAGGGAGTTCAATGAAAATAGCTCAGAAAAAAACAAAGTATGTTGATCTTTAGAAGTTGTGGACTCTCTTCTAAGTTTTTTGTCTTTTAAGTTTTGGGAGTTCTTTTAGAACTCTGTGAAGGCTTAACTATGCAGATAATTTACTAGAGTAGAGATTCTAAGCACTGGAAATATTCACCTGGAAGTTATTTTGAAAATTAAATTAGCTAAATTATTAAATAATTGCCTACCTAGCAGAAAAATCATCATATAATCTATTCCATGTATGCATTTCTGGTTTATTAGTCAGTGCCTTTAAGTTCAGTATGGGCCTCCTGGGGCAAAAAGCAGACACCTGTTTAGGCACCTGGAAAATATGGTGATAAGTGCACTGAAGGTGCTTGCAACAGACTGAAGTAAATAAAGATGGTGTTTCGCATATGTGATTCAGATGATTCCAGTGCTAATGCGCAATTAAATTTCCTGTAGGTTCAGTGTTTGTAATGCAAAGCTATGCTTTGGGTGTGGTTGTTTGAAGATAGTGAGATAATAAAATTCTGGAACAACAATGTTGTGTGTTTTACTGAGAAACTAAAGTACACGCTCAGGGATTCAAGAGCTGGTGCGTACTTGCCTCTTCTAAAATGTGAGCGACTCTTCTGTAACTTCATTGCTGCGGTTTTTTGTGGTTTTTTTTTTTTCGGTCTTTGCTAAATAGAAGTTGCGAAGGTTTATGTAAATGTTAAGCTCTTCTGTAGATCAGCAAATGAGAGCAGTAACTTGAGCGCAGCCAGGTCGGTAGTGCTGCGCAAGAGGTCACATAGCATACTGTACCACTTAAAACCAAACAAGCTGAAGACATGCTATGCTGTTGACTTCATGTATATTCAAACAGAGCAAACCCACAAATAAGAGGTTCCATAATCATAGATTTTTTTCAGGAGTCTGAAACATGATGACTTAGTGTGTCTTACTTGTGCTGTAAACCACTTCTAGGAAGTCTCAGTTGAAGTAAGGAGGCAAGCAGAGGATTTAAAGGAAGATGGGGAGCGTATTTTCTCTAAAGTTAACAATCTGGATGAAAGGAACTGCACTGTAAGGTGAGTGTTTCTTAATTTCTGACTTGAAGAGATTTCTTATGACAGCTCTGATTAAATCTTTTCCTGACCCAAACTGGAAGCTTTGCTATGATGATTTCAGAGTTTTTCCAATGCCTTTTATCCTTGTTTCCCTCCTCCCCACATACTTTGACATGCATGATACAGTTGATGTTGGGACTGAAATTTATGGGGACTTTAGGGTAAGCTTGAAGAAATTGTCCAAATGTATTGCAGTTCTTTTGCAGCCAGATGATTCTTATTTGTGTGCATGAAATGATTCAGATATTTTTCGTATTTATCAGTTACAGGTTTTTGGCGGGGGAGCCTGGGGAGGGAATGCTTGTTTCCCAAAAGAGTTTTCCAGTATTATCCTTGGCAAAGATGGTGTGCTACTGGAAGACAGTAGTGCTGTAAATGGGACTTTTCTCTGCTTGTGCCTGTACAGAATGCAGTGTATGAACAGAAGCCACCAGGCGTTATTTTCCCATTTGGTCAGCTCCGCTTTTCTTTGTTAATTCATGTTTTAATTAAACTGTACAGTATTTTCAGACCCTCTCCAAGTGTGTGACTGTATGCACAATGCAGTTAAAATCCTTAAATGTCTATCATGTTGGAGGGGTGCCTTCCTCCTGCCCTGCACTTTGCCAGAGCCGATGTAATGTAAGCAGTGATTTCAGCGGTCGCTGATACTACAGCTATTAAGTGGCGTGTGGCAGTTGAACTGAGATTGTGCACACACTGCTATCACCGGGTTTGATAGCTCCAATTTTTGTAACAGAAGAAACACATGTATGGGAAAAACAATTTCTGTGGGCTTTCTTCGGTTTCCTATGTGGCATTAGTCTCTCAAGGCGGGGGAAAATTATGAACTGTAGCAAATACGTGCTCTAGTTGTGACTGTGAAAGCTTTTAAAAAAATTAGTATTTGTTTGTGGTTTCACACGGGTGTATTTTGCATTGCTTATGGCCCAGATGAAGAGACCATCTGCTATTTTTCTAATTCTTTGTAGCCCTTTGTACTTACGGTAGTGATTTCAAAATGAATAGCCCGTAAGGGTGTGAATGCGCGCGCCTGTGTACGCACGCGTGTGGAGGGGAGATTGGGCAGGAGGGGAGGGAAGGGAGGGAGGGAGAGGGGGAGGCGGCAGCACAATCAGCCAGGAGCAGACGTGCTGCTGTAGGCAGACAGCATCTCTGGACTAGGAAAATGATTTCCATCCACCAGTGCTGAACCCTAGTCACAAAAGCATGTGAATAATACTCCTACGCCAGCATTTTAGCAGTGTTTGTGCAGCACAATTCTTGCTTTATAATCACGGAATCCATGAAAATCACATGACTGGGCACCAGCTGCGATAACTTCTCTTTTTTTTTTTTTTCAAGCTGAAGCCTGGTTTGACATACTATTTCAGATGTAGTTTTTGGCCATTTCACCACATTACAGGAGGTTTTGTAAAATGGTCTCTTTCACAGTCTTTCCCTCGGCACTTGTGTTATGCAGAGGGCTTGTATGTCTTCTGTATTCAAAAAACTAACTGAATAAAATAGCTCATTTGGGCATTTAATTCCTGTGTTGTGAACTACCACTGCATGATGATAAATGACTGTCCTATGGGAAAGAATATGTATTCCCATCTGCTCTTTTTTTGCCAAGGAGTTCCTGCGCTCAAAAGGAACTGGACTCATCATGACATGAATTGATTTTACGGTTTTTGAGCTGCCCTAAAGGCATTTAGTTTCCTACTTTTAAAAGCTAGCAATCTGCAAATGGCTAGCAAATCTGCCTAATTTGTGGTATGTTCTAGAACATGAATATGAACCAAACCTATGGTCTTCCTTGTGGTCATTCTTAATATTTTCTTCCAAAATTTGGGTTATACTGCTGGTGGCCCTTAGTTTGTGCTACTGATGATTTTGTGCTACCAAAGCCAACATGACTGTGTTGGACACAGCAGCCCTTCAGCACTTGTGTGGGTCAGATGTGCGGGGACCCAAGCTGAGAGCCAGCTGTGGAGTCCAGGGGTGCCTTCTCTGGGTGAGAGACTGTCCAACGCTGCAGGGCCTCCCTCCCCTCCAGTTGTTTTGCA
>VXBO01007503.1:134947-201432 GCA_013400135.1 Rhinoptilus africanus | reverse complement strand
AAAAAAAAAAAAAAAATTTGGGGTTTAAGTAAACTTTGATTGTTTACTGTTACGGCTTCCCTGGTTATTTTAAGGATAAATATGAGTCTTTTTATTGCACTGAATCTAGAATGAAAAAGGGTTGGAGTATTGTAACAGCAAATGGTTAAAAATGGAAAAAAAAAAATTCCTTGGTTAGCAATTTTTTTCTCCTGGGCTTTTTGCTGCTGGTTCATTTTGCTACAGTTTTTTTTTTTTGTGCTCTTTTTTTAGCACACAGTTGCAAAACCTAAATTGACATTACTTCTGAAAGTTGGGGGGTTTTTTAAAGTTGATGAAGCTAATTTGTAAACTCCTTTCATCTTTGGGCTGTATTTTTCCCCTCTGAGATTACTGAATGCTTCCAATGAATTCAGGTTGTTTCATCTCCCCTTTTAGAAAAGCTACAACATGTTCTTCTGAATTGCAGTATTTAATAGCTTGGAGTATTATTTTCATAGGAAGAGAAAGCAGCGGTCCATAGTAGCCATTTATCATCTCTCATGCAAGAGCCGAGCCCCTCTTGTTATGAACTTACAGGCATGCAAACAGTCATTGGACGTGAGCGCAATATTTTTATACGGAGGCTTGATGCCATTCTAAATGCATTTTCAACTTTAGGACTGCTTTAGAAGTGTCACGTGAGTCTGCTGATCTGTAAAATAAAAGTTGGTGCTTTTTTTTTTTTAAATGCTGCTACTTTTTCTATTTCAAATCAGTTACAAGAACTTAGCTTTTTACAGAGGTAAAGTCTGTCCTTTAAACATCTTTCTCTCTCTCTCTCTGTATTTGCTGAATGACATGTGCTGGTTATATAATTCACTTCCCTGCAGAAGTCTCTGCAGTTTCTAAACTGACACAGCCCTTCAAAAGGTTAAAGATGGAAATGTGTGCTCTGGCCTATAGTCTGTGGCTTTGTGCAGGATGACACAACACACATAAAAGTCAGTCTGTGCCATCTGCTAGAGATGTTCACAGCCAATGCTTTTACTTACTTTCTAAGAATGTTTGACTTGTTATCTCTATTAATTTGTTTCTGCAATGTCTATGAAAATTACATAATTTCAAAAAGTGAAAAAGGACTTAAGATCACAAGTCGCAGAAAATCTTTCAACGTTTAATAGGTGTCAAGTACAAGAGCATGTATGTGTCAAGTACAAGAGCATGTGTGTGTCAAGTATAGGACGACAGCATGACTCACTCTAATTAAACACTGTAAGATGTTTCTTTTAGTTCTTTCATGCCTAAGTAGTTGCTCCTATCTGAGCTCTTGAAGACAGAGGAACAGCCTTTACCATACAAAAGCAAAGTAAAAGTAATTTCTTGATGCCTAAGTTGACCTAAATGCCCAAGTTTAATGTTCTAAAAAATCTTTGACAAGCCAGAAACAGGAGCTATAGAGAGGTTCCCACGTTCATTTTTAGAGACTTCATAGGAAAACTGATTTTTCAAGAGATGATGAATATCTAGCCTCCATGCTCACCAGGTGGTACAACAGCAAATAATTCTGCAAGGAAGGAGGACCTTCAGCCACACAGGAACGTGAATAATCTTATGTTTTCTGAATTGAGTCAGATGGAAGAGAATTTATGAATGGGTGATACTCGATTTATATATGTCTTTATACATATCAAGCATATGTGGATGTATGTGTGTATACGCGCAGAAAACATACATGTGGGTTTTGATAATTATTTCTCTGAACTTGTTCTGGTTTGTGACCATTAGAGGGATTGGGGCTATCTATCTATAAAGGGCAACTAGCAGAGGGTGGAAAAAACCCAACAATCCACACTACACATTTGAACAAATTAGTTTTTCATGTTTACAGTGGTAAAGGGTGTAAATTAGACATTGGAAAATAAATTGGACATTGGAAATATTCTTAGGAACTAACCAGTTTTTTTACAACTCCAGTAACTTTAAGTTCTGTATTTGGGGGTTTTTACTGTGCTGTCAAAAAACGTATTATAGTAACAATATACAGTGGTAGTGTCTGCTTAACTGGGAACTTCGGTATTGAAATGCAAGACCTGAAGGGGGTTTTCTCTATATATGTATCAAAAAGGCCATTGGCTTAAATAGTTACAGAACTCTGCTTGTAGGCATTGTATCGCATACTGACTTTAAACTTACATTCTTTATTTGCTGTATATACATTGTTAGAGTCAAACTGAGAAGTTTTTCCTGAATGACTATCACAGGATGAGTATGTCTGGGTTATTGTAGGACTTAACAAGACATCACCAGAACTATATAAGCAAAATGCTTTCACCTTCCTCCCTTTTCCTCTTGAGCAAGAAATAGTATGATCTTGTGCAACTGCTTCCTTAACAAATCAGTGAAAAATTACTTTGGCAAACATTTCATGCATGTATTAACAGGCTTCAATATTTTATGGTGTGAAAGAGGTCTAAATTCTCTGTTTTACACTTCACCTACAGCCCTCGTTGTTTTTCATATAAACCCTTCTAAAGGAAAGAAATATTTCCTCTCAGTTTGCTAAGTATAGAATTATCAAACAACTAGTGTTTTGAAGAAAATAAATTATAAATATGCACGGTAACTTTTTCTATCTAATGTGCACTGTACTAACAATTCCTACGTTCATTTTATTCAAGAGCTTACAAAGTGAAGTGTCCTCTTTTTGAAATCAATTTAAGTATAATAAGGACTGTTATAAAGGTTAAGTGCTCTTTTTTTTTGACGGAGATTAATTATTCAGTGAAAGGGAGAAGAAAACATGCTTTTCATGTAGTCAGAACATACCAGTTTGGTTGAAGTAATGCTTCAACTACCTGAATTTTGAATGGTAATGGTTTTACATCTGAAAGTGCCTTCTTACATGAAATTAAAAATGCATTACAGTTTTCCCTTTCCAGCAAGTTGTGTGCAGCTATTTGTCATCATCTGGAGGAAGTGCAGGAGAGCCAACGCGCATCCTCACAGGCTCTTAGCTATTAACAAAGACTTCAAGAACATTTCAAGAAACAAGCCCTTTCTATTTACATTAGCATTTCTTCATCATAAGATATGGATTGTTAATAAATCTGTCAGACTTCTTTTTTTGACAGTGATGTCATTGTATGTATCTCATGGATGATGCAATACAGTCTTCAGCTGCTTTAGAGTTTATAGTTTGTCTGACACTGGGGATACACTTCTGTGGCTCTTCCCATGCCTAGAGAGGCAACAAAGGAGAGAGAGTCCAGCAGCATCTGTTCTCATGTGTTAGGAATCCTCTGCCACCTTTCATCTTCCTTAGACTTCTGTAAATACTTGTAATCAGTGCAAGTTTCATTGCCATGAATCACTATGTCTTTCCGGTGTACTAGCATATGTGACTAACTAGTAACAGCTAAATAAATACCGTGCTTTGGGACAGCGTAACCTGGAATCACTGGATACATGAAGGAAGTTGATGGAAGTTGATTTTTAAGAACAGTCGTGCCTAGGGCAGGCCAGAGGTCTACCTAAGCAGGTTTCCTTTCTCTGGCTGAATAATAGCAGATGCTTGGAGAAAACAAAAAGGCATCAAACACAGAGCCATGCTGCTGGGTTTCGTTGCCCAGCCTCTGCTGATCTGTAGTGAAGAGGTGCAGCCCCTTCATGAATTTTCTTTCAGAAAAGTGTCTAACTGGTTTTGGGCACACATCAACTTTTGACATTCATAGCTTTTTGTGCTGCTGTGTTGTGAGGAAAAGCACCTCTTCTGCGGGGAGTGGATGGGTTGTCTCCTCTGTGAAAGCTGTTGTTTGGCTTTGCCCATCCTTATCTTCTTGTTCTGCATCTTTCTACATTCTTACACGCTCCTTTTGGAGCAGTGGGAGAACTGCAATAATATTAGGGTGCACTATGAATTCATAAAGTAACATAATGTTTCCTTTATCTTGACATTTTTCTTTCTTTTCTTTTCTTCTTTTTTTTTTACTGCTTTGGAGTGCAGAGATGGTATGATCATACAACAGTCTGTGAAATCCAGATTTTCCATCCTGCATAGCAGTAATCTCAGTTATACATCATTGTATATGCTGCTGAGGTATAGGAAAAGCTATCCCGTGGGTTACTTTGCATTTATTAAATCTGAATTTCATCTGTTGTTTTATTGCCTATTTGCTCAATGATAGGAAATCTTTGTCTTGTGTCTTTATTACTCAGAGTAATTTCCTCACAGCAGCAACTCTTGCCACCTTCTTTTTCACCGCTTTTGTCAGTCATCTAGATCTAACCACTTTTTTTGATCATGTGATGACACAAGTGAGGACTTTGTCCCATGGCAGTCAGACTTTTAAGAGCCTCTGGTGAGGATAATTTTTTTTTTTTTATAATCTTCTAAAAATACAAATAGTTTCTGTCATGCAGATAACTGTTGTTCACGTGTGTAGTGACTCTTTCTAGGACTAGTAATGCATCCGAGACATGGCTTTTCTGCACGAGCCCAAATGAGTCTTGGTCATTTTAACGTGTTAGTTAGTGCAGCTGCTGAATCTCTTCGTATAATTTCTACCTGTTTGCTTACTTTCGATGTTAAATTTATGATTCTGAAGTTCTCTAGATTCATAATAAATATTTTTTTTACTCTTGCTCTATTTCTCTAGTTCTCTCTCTTCAACACTCTCAGACCTTCCCTCACCAAACATTGCATGTGTCACTTTGCTCAAGCAGTTGCCCAGGTATCAGAGGAATGGGTAATTGTGCATCACAGCTACTATTTCAGCAATTTCCCGTGGGAGTTTCAGTTGATTGTCATCTAGTTCAGGCAACTCATGACTACCCACTTGGTGGTGGACAACATCTGAGAATTCCCATGTAGGCTGCTCTTCGCTCATGGGGAGTCCATGTCGATGTTCCACTGCAGCCTTATTTTCTTCATATTCTTACTGTTGTACTTTTGGCCCTATAATCTGCCTGTCACATACCTGCATTTGAAAAAGTGATGCTTTTTTTTTTTTTCTTTTTCCATCCTAACATCTTTAAGAATTTGTACCTCAGCTTTTTTTTTTTTTTATAACCTTACTGTGCTTATACACCTGTTTTGCTAGAATAGTTCTGGATTCTCCTCATTTGACTAGCACTTCAGTTCTCTGGTGGGTGTCCTTTTAATTACTGTTTAATCCAGCCTTCAGAGGGGACAGAGAGGGGAGGAAAAAGGGTAGTCTGGGGGTTTTGGTAGGTGCTGCGGATTTCCCTGGGTTTCACATATTGTATCTTCTGTGGCATGTTATCTCTTAGCATTATACCATCTGGCTGGCTTGTTCCTTTTAAAAATATCCCTCTCATGTATGTAAATGCCCTTTTCAAAAGTAAATACCACAGCGGATTCTTGATCTTTCAAGAATGATTAATCTAAATACATATGGCCACTGGCACAGGGTAGCTCTTCAAGTAACAAAGTTTTGAACCAGATTCTTCTCATACCTCAGGATCGAGGCAGGAGTTGCATGATAAATTGTCTTTTTCTTTTTCCTGTTGTCCATTTTCAAACTTTTAGGCTGCTTGAGCTGAGAGATGCATGGTTCTTTAAGAGCATGATACATTCAGGGCCTGTTGTGGTAGGAAGAGGGGTCATGGTTTTAAACTAAAAAGAGGGTAGATTCAGATTAGATACAAGGAAGCAATTTTTTATGATGAGGGTGGTGAAACACTGGCCCAGGTTGCCCAGGGAGGTGGTTAGGGTGGATGGGAACCCAGATCAGGTTGGACGGGGATCTGAGCAACCTGATCTAGTTGAAGAGGCCTCTTCTCATTGCAGGGGGGTTGGACTAGATGATCTTTAAAGGTTCCTTCCAACCCAAACTATTCTATGATTCCATGATTTGGGGATCTAGGATGGCCTGTGGCTAAATGAGAGTGCTGATGAAGATGCCTTCTACCCCTTCCTCTTTTCTCTCTGCTACACTCTACCGGCAGATGCTTCCTTCCTTGCTTTCCATGTTACTCAGTGGGTTAGTCCTGCAGTTCAGGCAGACTTTCATCTCCAAACCTTGAAGGCTCCTCCCATTGCCTTCCCATTCCTCACTCTCCTAGCAGCGCTAAGCCCAGCGGCTGTCAGGTGCACGTCCTGCAGGTCGGTGTGATGCTCCCCTCTGGCTCACCAGCAGATGCTGGTTCTCATTAAATGGGTGCTGGACTGTCTCCAAAGCCTGCACTTCATTTACAGTACACTGCAGTAACACAGCTTTGTTTCTCCCCCATCCAATTTGCTCATTCCCCACACACTTGAAAGTGTGGTTTCTCCCTCTGCCTTTGTTAGGTGGATTTTTTACCCCTGTTTCTAAACTTGAGGGTAGCTACCCCACCTCACATACCCTCTTTTGTCTAATTGCAGCTTCTTATTACTGAGTGAAGTTCTTTTTAATTGCTGCTGGCATATCTGTTCTCCACGGTGCATGCAGTGACAGCTAGGGGTATGCGAGGCCACCGTGGTCTGATAAAAGGAAATATCAGAGGGTAGTTTCTTCTTGTGGAAAGTGTCTCTCCCTGCCCCGAAAGGTAAGTGTTGCCAAGCACGAAAAGCTGGGAGAAATCGTGGTCATGATTCTGAAGGCACTGAAACTAAGGGCAGGCAAGAGGAACTGCACACAAAAAAGTTTTTTGAGAGAGAAATAGAGATAAATTTGTAAGCATTAATTCATTGTTGTGTTCTGGTTTGGTTTTACTGCTTTCCCTGGAAAGAGGATTAGAATGAAAACAATCTAAAGACTAAGTTTTTTGTTGCATTGCTTGAAATCTTGTGGTTATTTTAATGGTAACAGTTGAGTAGGGAGATTATAGATAATATAAGATATAGTCTCCGGTGGTTACGCTCATAAAAGCATCATATGCTGATGTACTGTAGATTTCATTTTCCCCTAAGTTACTTGATGAAAAGCATCTTTGGAAATAGGTGACTGATTTGTCTCCTCAGTGCAGCAGTTCATATATTTCTAACTTGTGGAGTGGCTTTATGGTGTTATGGTACGAAAAGCTAGCCTGTGAAATGTTCCCCTCCTGCTATAAACCCTTAGGCAACGTGGATTATGATTTGCTGTCACTCAGGAAACTGTTTCTGCCAGTAAATTTGAGTGAATTTTTGTGCTAAAAAGTAACGTATCAGCTATAACTTCCGTTTGTCTGCAGGGGACAACCAGACTTGCTGAGGTCTGTTAACCAGTTGTGTTGTATTATGTAAATAGATGAGTTTTCTTGAAGTCAGTCTCTCTCTGTCTTGAAATCAAATAGACAGCCTTGAGGGAGGGAGAAATCTTAGGGGAGGGGATTAACTGGATATCAGTGCTGTATCATAATCTCTAACCTCTGTATGTGATTTTACATGCAGTTTAAATACCGTTTCCCTCTGAAAGTGGTCATCTTTAAAATGATCTTTTAATACATATTAAAGCCTTACCCACAGTTTCTTTAAGTCTTTAATGTGTTCTTGTAGAAAAATTGAGAGTACCTTGAGTTTTGCTCTGATGAAGGCCACGATGCCTTTGGTTTCTAAAGATGGAGCGTGGGGGTGGTAATTTGCTCATGCAGCATGAAAGCGTTTAGTTCTTTCCCCGCAGAATCTGCTGCAAGACAGAGTGCCTGTGCACACAGCACATGCAAAAAAATTCAAGCTGGAGGGCTGTTGATGAAGACTCTCCTCCAAAATTAAAGACTTGGTTATTTGAACATTGTTCAGCAAGGAGCCTATTAACACGCTGATCTTTTCAAATCACTTTAAATATTTAAGACTTGCGGAACTGTTGTTGCTGAAATGCAGGTCATGATTTTTCACAAATGAAAGGAAAAACCCTTAAAAAATTAAAGGACTTTTTAAATCTCTTTTTTTTTTTTTAATAACCAAATCCAGGGGGTGGGGGTGGGGGGAAGGGAAGAGCTTTGAAGTCTCTGAGATCTTTTCCCTGAGGTCAGAAGTTTCTGATGATGTAACGTACAATACAGACCAAGCCTTCACTTATCAAGGTTAAAGTTGACGGAGCTTGTATGAACTTGTCAATCATAGGAAGCAGGCAAAAACAAGCCAGCTGTTGTGAGGCATGGCTTTGAAAATCCTCTGTGTTACAGTAAATGAGACGCAGAGGTTGAGACAGATTCAGTTCTGCGAGGCTTTCGAACTGGCTGGCACATTTGCAAGGATGCAAGGCTCACGTATCCAGTAAATATGGGTAAACAGCTGTAAATCCCGGTAAGATTGTCTTGTCTTTAGTGTTAAAGTGTGAGAGAAACAGCCAGAGGTGCGCGCCTTAATTACCTTTTTCTGTCAGTTCTGAACAGAAATTTGCAGCTTTAATTCATACAGTATTTCTTTTGTTCTCCAGGTCTTTGAGTACAGGCTGCGTCTTCTGTCCCTATCAGCAGAAGCCACAGCAGCAAATTAGGAACGATGTGATGCTCAGTACAGAATTTTATTTTGCTTAGTGTAATCGACTGCTCTGTTCACTGATGGGTTGGGAGAACAGGGGGGAAACGTGAGTTAATTCCAGCTAAGATGCTCTGTGTTCATGTGCTCGCACACGCGCGCTGTTTTTAGCAGCTTTTGTTTTCACAGTTGGCATCATGCACACTGGAATTAGAAGGCAGTGCCTTTTGAAAATACTTGTTTTCTGGACTGAGGGCTGCAGTGCCGTTGTTGTGGCTCGGGGTGCCAGGCTCGGGGTTCCTCTCGGCTAGGGGTGGTGCAAGAGCTTTTCATCTTGCTATTTTCCTGGCAAGCCTGTTACTGTGAGTGCAGGCTCGCACGAAGACCTTTTCCACAGCAGCAGGAGATATTAGCTGGGAGTGTAAGAGAATTGGATGTGACTATTGGAAGCAAGCGGTGAGTGTGGCTGTGAGCGAAAAGATGGCTATTGAAATGTGTGCATGTGCATGCTAATTAATTTAAATAACTGGGTTTAGGATTTTTTTCCCTTTAGAGATGAGCTACGTGTTCATTTTGGTGCCTGCCTGAGAAACCCAGGTGACCTAGCTATTATTCACAGAGTGTTTCATTTTATAGCTTCTGTTCGGTTACCAAATTTTTGTGCAGCCGCAAGCAGCTGGTTTTGGTAGTAATAGCAACAAGAAAATAGCAACAGCATATCAGAAAAAAAAAAAGTCTGGATTTTGGGGGGAGTGGAATAAAAATCAAAGGAGTGGCAACTGGAATGGGGGGGGCGGTTAGTAAATTGACAAAACAATAATTTTTCTTTGAGCTTCTTTTAATGTGACTATGATTTCTTTGTTAGCAGTGTTGGAAAGTATTGTCTTTTGTCTCTGCAATGGTTGCCATTTGTGTAATATGATGGCTCTTGTTATACTGTTGGGATGTTCTGATGATTGAATTTAGTGTGTAAGTACAGAACACATTACCTGGTTGACTTAAGTGAGCAGAAGTCATTTTAATTCCATGCAGGCAATCCCCTGTGTGCTGGGACAAGCATGCAATAGATAAAGCAAGTAAGAATACAGCCATAAAAATTATCTTCTATCATTGATTTTTGTTGTGCAGCAGAATGGAGGAGGGGCTTTTATTTTCTGAACTAAGGAAAGGAAAACATCCCTCCCTCTGCCCTTTCCCACAAGATTTTTCCCTTCTGCATAAAGGTCCCTATGCTGTTACAAGAAATTTAAGTTTAATCGGATTTGATTTTTACTGTGGGCCTATGCATTGTGCTGTTACCAATGACTGAGTGGCCTACATTTCATCTGTCAACATATCTTTGCTTATCTGCTGCAGAATTAGAGTGGGTCTGTTGAATTTATCTCTGATTTTCATGGGGAGAGAGGTAACATTTTTAGGAAGAGAATAATGTGAGATGACAGCCCATTGCTGTGTGTGTTGCCAGGCATGGGCAGGACAGGAGAGAAATTCTGGTGGGATTGACAGACTGGCGAGCAGCGTTTGTTATCATATTTCATTCTGTGATAAAGCCAGGTGATAATACAAGGGTTGTTAAGCCAGACTGACGATTTGCTTTATCACATCGGGTGCAACAACTAAGCTGTATTTAGTGTGACTGACTAAACAGCCGCCATCAAGGCGCAGATAATGTTAACATGCATTCAGAGACAGAATTGGAAAACTAAGACTCGCATCATGGTAAATGGGTTGTAGTATAACAGTGGTGGGCCATGGATTATACTTTATGAAATAATCTTGCTGGGTTTGTACCTTCAGTTGTCTTCTGAAGTATATTGGGGCACCTCTTTTTTTTTTCTTCTTCTTGAGAGAGAGCATTCTCTCATCATCCAGCAGTCATTATTCTTTTCATCTTAACACATGCTTTGGTTTTAAGACTGTTTGCTTCAGTAGTGCTTCTGGGATGCTAGTTGTCACCATCTGTCTCCTCAGACCAAGGCGGTGAAGAGCTCTACATTGTAGTGACCTACTGTGCTGTGCCTCTTCCTGGAGTGACCACTATGGTACAGCCATCATGTTGATTAAATGATCTGTTTTCTTGGAGGATCCTTTATTCTATGTGTTTGTCTTTAAAGATCTCTAAATAGTTTTGCAGTCCAAGTTCTGATTTGGCATCTTTGGAATATGCTTCATGTGTCACTATCTGGCGGATAGCGCAGGCTGTACTGACTCAGTAGTGATAGCAGATACAGCGCTCAGAAAAATGGACGACTGGTAATATAATTGCCCGTGTATTGGATATCCAGATTGTGGTGTTCTGGTATCAGTGTCTCCTTGGCATTGCAATAGTAAAACCAATTAGCGTCTCAAAACCTGTGGGATCCTCCAGCCTCTGAAATAAAAAGCATGTGAGAACTGATGAGGATTCAGATACCTAATAGAAGTAAGATGTCAGCACGTGAGCGAAGTTCTGACTCAAGTTATAATCCATAGAGATCTTGGGCTTGATCCAGTTGGCCAAACACAGGTGTCTGGTGAGATCTGAGATAGCGTATCCTATTTGGGTTCCGGCGGCCACCTCTTAGAGGAACTGATGCCTTTGAATCATTAAAGTTTCTGAAATGGTAGAAGACACCTGTGTTTGGGTAACTAAACTGATCCCCTAGACAATGAAACCAATGCGTGATTTGCTTGTAGAGACTACTTTAGAGTGAGCAGCATCTATTAGTTTGCACTGACCTTATAATATGGATTAAAACGTTATATCAGACCTCAAACTTTTTCCTGAATTTTGCACAGTCTTACCCTGTGCATCCCATTCCAACTTTGTAACATCCCATTGTGATCTCAAGCAGAACTATACTGGGTAGAAGAAACTACTCTTTATTTTCAGGCAGTTGCAGAAGTACTTTTGGATCCCACTGTGCCAAGTGCCAGGCAAATACACAATGAAAACATAAAGTTCACAGCTGAAAAAGTAGCATATTGGCTAGGGCTCTTGCCTATAAACAGGGTTTTGGCATAAGCAAAGACAGTGTTTCACAATTGGTTTAAGCCACATAATTATCTGTTTTAAGCCAGGTCAGTTCCTTGATCCAATTTTCTGTGGGGCTGTAAAATTTCTACTGCTAATACAGCAGAGAGCAGGAAGGCAAAATCGGAGTGGGCTAAGAGACAGGCTGCCTCTTCTGGGAAAAAATAGATGCATTTAGATCAGTTTAAAGGGACTGCAAAACTGTGGGCTTGATTATGAGGGTGTGGTTGTTACTGTAGGGTGAGGACTTTTATGGAGGAGTCTTACTCAGGTATGAAGGCCTTTTTCCAGTGTAGCTTAAAGTGTTTGAGAAGGAATTTAAGCTAAATCAGAAACAGCCACTCCATTTGCTCTCTTTTGCCAGTCAGTCTGTGCAGGACACATTGTTGCTTGCAAAACCATGCTTATGTTTTATGGTGAAACTTCTGCACAGAGGTCAGGTCTTTGACAAATGTTGCATTTTTCAGATGTTGGCTAATGCATTTTTGCGAAGCTTATCTAGTCTGAGATTTTAAAGTTGGAGTATCTTGTGGCACTGTTTGGCTTGGCCTGAAGCATTCTCAACAAACTGTAAATCAGACAGATAAAAATCAGACGCATTGGGTTGATCGAAGTGACTTTCATTTATTGAGATACGACACTCAGATCATTCTGTCTCTGTGTCCAGATTTAGTCAAATCCTGAGTATGGGGCAAATGAAGGAAGTGGTTTGGGGTTGTTTATAGTGGCAACCAAAAATGTTATCCTTCTGATAGGCATCTATACATAATGATTCATTTTGGTAATTGCTCATTGACTCCACTGACAGGCTTTTATTAACGTGTGTGTATGTGTGTGTATATATATATCTCCATGGTTTAACTTACCTGTAATAGCTGGCACTACTGTTGCCTGTCTCTGGTTTGTTTAAATAGCCTGTTGTGTTATTGCTGGGGAGGAGGCTTGGTTGATTTCCGCAGCTTAATGTTTACTTGGCCTTTCCATTTCAGTCATGAGTATGTATGCCCCAAGCTAACAGAGCCAGAAGGAAACTAAGAGATATACTTGTCCATCTGGGTAGAAAATACTTAGTGCCATTAAGGAGCTACACATTTCCACCCCCACGGTGGTGTTGTGTTTGGTGGCTCTGGCCCTGGTGTGGAAGGTGCAAGCCACAGAGCAGAGCTCCTCCCCAGCTCACCTGGACAAGGAGTCCGCAGCCTCTTGTCTCTCTGCGCAGACCTGCTCTGGAAGAGCTGAGCTCTCTTCTAAATGAGAGCTTCTCAAAAATGTGGAGGACCGGTTTTTGTAATGAAGCAATGCCTTCTTTTCAGTTAGAAGCGTGTTTTGGGTTTCTGCCCTCCACCATTTAGATATGAAGGCTCCTATGTATAATTCCCTTGATGAGGTACCCTAAATACCAAAAGCAGGTACAGTAGAAAAGGCTCATGTTCGCCTCCTCTGCTAAACTCACCCTTACTGAATACCACTTTGTATGAACAGTAGAAGTCCATTGATTACACTTCCGTTGCAGTTCAGGTTAAGTGAGCAGCGTAAGTCGTCTGACAGTCAAAGCTGTAATGTCATCTCACACCAGGGATGGGGAGCGTGGTGTGAGCTTCCCTGAGCCTGTTGCATCAGGAAGACTCTTGCATTGCAGTAGCTGTAGTGTTGTATCATGGGGATGGGGCAGCTTTTGGGTTTGAAGATACCTTACAGTTTAACATTTTTGATGATGACTGGTTTGTTATCTATAAAGAAAGTGATAATGAAGTAAATTGTCATGTTTTCAGATGATTTAAAACTGTTGTCTTTCACTTTGCGGTGTTCAGTCATAAATGGTAAGTTCCTTTCAGCGGTACGTTATCCTTGCATAATCCTATGGGCCTCGTTTTCCAAACAGCTTTATTCTGGGCATATCATTACATGAAGCACCAACAGATTTAAAGTCATCTAGTAGACTTCTTGGTATTGATCATAATGTAACACCTTTGCAGGTTCTTGCCACTGTGTTCTCCCGGGGCTTGAAGCTTGCTTTCTTTTCCTCCTTTCTGAACAGTAAGCTCAAATCTCTCCAGAATAACGTGAGAAGCATGTTTTGCATGAGGACCCGCTCACACTGAATGCAAACTCGCTTCAGTGCTGAATGTAGCCACCTTGCCTCAGACCCATTTCCTGTGGCACTGCAAAATGTTTGGTTAATTTTGTGGAAGCTGTATGAAGGCATGTGTGTAATCTCTGGATTTTATCTCCACGTCTGCAAATGTAGCATCTCTAAATTCCTCTGTGGTGTGATTCTTCATTTCCTTTTACTCTATTTTGGAAGGTAACAGGACTGATAAAGCATTCATTGCTTCTGAGCCAGGGTGATACTAAACAAATTCGGTTCCATGCTTTGGATATGTCAGCGTGTCGGATTGGTGGTGTATTCTGTCCTGTTTGCTTCCACCAGCACACCCGCTCCTGATGTGCATGCAAAGAGCAATGTATACCTTGCAGACTGGCTGAGGTACTGCATGTAATTTATGTCTTCGTGACATTTTGTGCCATGCCCTTGATTCTTCCCTGCACCTTCCTGCTGCTGTTATACTGTCTTATGCTATGGCTCTTGTGTGTGAAGGTGAACAGAGAGGCCTGAAGAGTTTTTTGGCACAGGTTAACTAGGAGAAAACTATGTTCTACAGGGGTTATCTAGACAAGGAAAAATACTGATTTAAACACACTATTTCGTCCCTACAGCCTGCAGTCTTCATTTGGTAAATATTTCCATTGAAATTAGTGGAACTATTTACAGGCCCAGTTCTGCTTATATTGAACTCATAGGGAAAACCAGCTGACTCTAGAGATGCCATGTAACCAAATCTGAATAGCATTGGTCTTTCTGGCCTTACATCATTTTACTTAACAAAGCTGTCCTTCATCTGGTGTTAAAATAGGAGTCAGTGAATCCTGTTTTGTAAAAAATTGACTCTAAATTTGTCAGACGACTTGAAGTTGTCTGAACCAACTGCTCTTAGTTAAGAGCAATATGAAAAGATCTGAGTTTAAACAATATTTGGCTCCTCATTCATGTTAAATTGAAAGTTTACCCACTAAAACTGAATTTTAAAGTTTATCACTTCACATGAGAAAGATTATGTATGAGCCTGTTCAGGAATTAAATTGTGAATAAGCCACCTCTCTTGGAAGTACAATGCTATTTAATTACTGACATGTAAAAATCCATGTGGAGTACAATTATTAAAAATCCCATACATCAGTTTGACAACACCCAGATTTTTTTAGACTTTTTTCCAGCACTGCTAAAACTTCATAGATCCAAGGACTAAAAAATAATAATTTTGAATGTAATTTGATTGTACAGGTGTGAAAGTAGAACGCACATTTAATCTATTGTCTTCCCACAATACTTAATTTTAAAGAGTTGTTTTAATTTAATGAAAGTAGTAACATAGTGTGTAATTGCTCCAAAATTTTGCTTCTTGAATTTATAATGGACTTGACCTATTACTTATTTTACATGCTTATGTCTCAAATTTCATTTATATACTTATTCTCAAAACTGGCACTGTAAGGCTAGTAACCTGTTTATGTTGAAAATTCGTTAACCTGACAAATAGGCTGGGAAAGATGCCTCTTTCACAGTCCTTTCCAAAGAAAGCTTGGGCAGTGCATGTCTTTAGAGTTACTATTTCAAAATACAGAGACCAGCGCTGTCAGTAGCACAAGCGATATTAGCAGATCTCTGAAGCCTTTTACCTCTCTGTTGCAGCTTCTTTTCTAAGCTTACAGTGTCTCTTCAGCCTCCTTTAGGCAGCGAGCAGACTTGTTTCCTCTTGGTGCTCCAGAGGTACGCTTTTTTTTTTTTTTCTGCCTTCTGTTGCTTTCACAATTTGTCTTTATCTGGTGAGCACAAATGAAGTACGTGTCTTGTGGCAAAGCGCAAGCCTGGAGCTGCAAAATTCTATTTCCTGGCTAGAGAAAGAGAAAGTGTAAAATTGAAACAACCCCAAAAATATTTCTGTCTAAGATAAGGCCTTTTTGGCCATTGTTTGTCATTTGTGCTGACAGGGCAAAAGCAGTTCAAGTTTAAAATAAGCCAGACTGGAAAGTACTATCCTTTCTAAATTTCCTTTTCTGCCTTTTTTTTCAGGAGATACTCATTTTCCCTTTCCCAGTTTTTTTTAGCTTCAGCAACCATTTTGTTGCACTCATTTCATTTTTCACCAGTTGTGCAAAAATCCAATCTCCAGATTCATAAATACAGTTCACGGTATTCGATTCACATTTAAAATGACAGTGAAGTATTAAGTTTGCACGTAGGGAAGGAACTTGTTTTCCATGTTTCATTACTGCCTCTGAAAAAAGAAGAGAATTAAATTGTAGGATTAGGATTCCTCTTCTCGAGACAGTTTTGTTTTCTGCCGGCGTTTGCATGTTTGGCTGTGCCACAGAGATCGGCGCTGGAGGTGCGCTCTGCATTTACCTGCACACTGCAGCGCCTCGGGTTACCCGAAGGTTGTGTTGCATCCTGTGGCGCTCCGTACCCTAATTGAGCCCGACATTATGCTTTGACTCATCACGTTAGATTAGGTACCCAGCGTGTGCCTGTGTGTGAGAGGATGTTTTCGTGCCGTACAGTTACCGTAGGCTGGAGGAGTTGGTGTTACATGTTGGGTGTGATCTCGGTGCTCAAGCGTCCTGGATCGGTGCAGTGGCCTCGAGCCGAAGGAAATAAATCAGCAGCACACTAACGGCATCTTCTTCTCTCTAGGCAAGCTGACACAGGAGCCCTGAGGGAAAACCCACGGGAGAAGAGGGATCAGCTGGACCAGAATTTAGGCCACAAGTGGAAGGCATCTGTCAGACCTTTGCACACACGAGAGCCTACGGTTCTGCCTCACGAGAGCCGGGGGAGGTCGGGGACATTGCCTAGTGATTACCGATACTCTCAGGAAAACGTGAACGAGAAGAGCAAGGATCACAGCCTGCCTCATATCCCCGGTTCAGAGCCACAGACCTTGAATGAGAACCACTCCTGTCTGTCCCGGGGCAAAGGAGAGGAAAACCATAGGGTAGAGCCGGCACTGCTGAACAAGAAACGTGCACCTGCTCCTCAGAGGCCGCCGCCACCTAAAAGAGATAAATACAGGCGACCGGATAATTCTGCACTGTCGCTCGGCACCTCTTCTGAATCTCTGCTGGCAGCGCCCAGCCGGCCCTTTCCATCCTCATCCCCCAGCTCCACCGAAGTATTTGCCAGTCGCTCCTCTCTCTGTCAGAGTCCCGCGGCTTTCAATGGAAAACTGAAGAGTGCTAATCCACAGCAGCTCCAGCAAGCATCATCCACGGAGAATGTTTGTCAGCACTTAGAAGAAAAAACGCACCTTAGGTCTGACTCTGTATTATCTTCCAAGTATCAGTATCTTCAGAAACCTGGCATGGAGACATCAAGATCCCCTTCTCCTCAGTTTGCACCACAGAAGCTCACTGATAAACCTCCTGTGTCTGTCCAGGATGAGAACCCAGCCAGGTACTAGATGTAATGCTTTTACTATTTCATTAACACTGTTTGCCCACTTACACCTTGCTAATGGTTGGCTGTTCATTTTCTTTACTAAAAGTATGTCCTTTGCTTTCATTAAGCATGAGGCATCGCAGCATGTCCTAAAAAGACCTAAGACTTGTGTGAAATTCCAATTGGTGCCATTAAGGTCCTTCAGCTAGTCTGTGGTTTCTTTTAGTTGGCTGATGCTGCTCAGGTGTTACAGCTGGTAGTTGCTAGAAAATGAAAGGGATGGATTCAAATGGATTTTTCTACTGTAAGTCTGGGTGAAATCAGAAGATTCCCTGTCATTGTTTCCCCCACCTGAGTCTGTATATGAATCAGTGTAGGAACAAAGCAGATGTGGAAAGGGAAGCTGTATCCTTTGTGAGAACATCTGAAAGTGCACAGTAAGGTACACTGCCAAATCATGACTGTTTTAATGTTACTTTTACGATGAAAGTTGGCACTCTAGGTAGTCAGCGGAGGGGTCCACAGCACTGTGTTGAGATGGGCTGAAGATTCAGCAGGAGAATATCAGTCATTTCCCAGGCTAGATAAACTCAGAGTTAGAGAAACTGACTGAAATTAATTGATTGCTGTGTCTGTCATATGCTGCTAACATCCTAAAAGGTTCCTCTCCCACAAGATAACAAACTCTCACAGGAAGCTCAGGAATCTTAGTTTTCATAAATCCTTCAGCACTGTAATTCATGGTTAACGAACAAAACCAAAACATCTGAATTGAATGAATGCAGAGGTTGCTTCTCTGAGCAAAAGTAGTTGGAATAGCTTTTCTCTACTGTAATGTAAATGGTTGAATAGATTCAATCGTGCTGCTTTCCGATGTGTCTTATGACATAGAAAACATGAATCACTTTTTTCCCCTAAACATGCCTTGATGTTTTTCCTTTTGTAACCAGAGGAAAAAAATATTTTATCCTGCCATGTTTTTTTAACATACAGTTTTTCATGACAAGTGCAACATGTCACATGAACCCTAGCATCTGTGTGCAAAGGGTAGATGAGAGTAATGACTTCCTTAATGTATTGCTTTGATGTCCTTAATGTTGCTTTATTAATAGATCCTAAGGATGCATAAAAAGCTAGCTGTATTTGTCCTTCCTTTTTACTAAGCTTTAATGTTGAAATGAGCACTGAGGTGTGCATAATTATGTGCCCGTATCTGAATGATAATACACTGACCCTGCAAATCTTTAGTTAACATTTAAAATTCTTAAACCCAGATGGCTCTTGTTTGTGCACAATGTATTGTCCTCAGTTAATAATTACATTACTCAACAAAACATGTATGGCAAAAAAGGAATGACATGCAGGCCATACCTCTGAACCGTCTTTATGGTATTTATTTCATATGAGTAAAATATGTCAAGTAGATTTATCTTACTATGCAATTAATTAGATTTGGCTTATTTCTCTTGGCTCCTTGTGTATGAGATTTTGGGCATGCTAGTTTGCATGCTGTGGGCAGCTAATGTTTGATGATATCAGCATGTGGCTGTTTAGTTCTTCTTTAAGAAAGGGGTCTTGTTTATCAACAGAATAGAAAGTGAGTATGTAGGGTTTCCTGCAGTGTTTTAGGTAGAACAATGTAGTGTGGGGAAATACTGGTGGTGTGCAGAACCCAGCTATTTCCAAGGGTGACTGTTTAGCAATAATAAAGATGAAAAGAATGCATCAGTACATGTGCATCAATAAATTTCCACTAAATATACACTCAGGTCGTGGAGTGACTGTGCTTGTGGTTGGAGTAAAGCTTCATAATGGCCACAAGCAAAATTGCTGCAAATGAAAATTTCATGCCACAGTTCCACAAATGGAAAACCTTCAGAAATCAGGAGGATAGTGATTGTGGAATAGGAATTTCTGAAGCACCTGGTGTTGAACTGTCTTTGCTCTGACTGAAATGTGTTGACCTGATGATGCCTTAAGTATCTGGAAAATCTTTTGCTAGGCTGAGAGGAATGTACTCAGAGTCTCAAAACACATGCCGGGCGTTTTAGGTAAAGAATTACAATCAGCTCATGTCTTCTCTTCCAGTTGCCCCACACACACTTACATGCATCTTGTATTTCCCCCAAATGCAAAAATCTCTTCTGCACAGTCTGCAGAGTCCAAAAGATGTGGGTTTTATTTAAAAACAAACAAAAGAAAGGGTCGGGGGCAGTGGCAGGCCTTTGCCCAGCTCCACTGCACCCAGGAGAGCCTACATCTGCAGGCAGGGAGCTGGGTCTGAGGGATGGACACGGGAGCAAGCTCTTCAAAATGCCTGAAGACACCACAACCAAATGGGAGCGTGGGGGGGTTCAGCATGGACTGGAAAACCTGCCCCAAAAGTTGGATCAGTATGCCAGTGCATGTCTGAAAAGCACTTGAGGAATGTAAATACCTACTGGGAGGCTGCACATTCATTCAGAAGCAAATACACATTTAAATAGAAAATACCACTTCTGAAAAATAAGAATTCAAACAGATTTTGCTATTCTCTACAGAAGAAAGAATGCAGCGCAATAAAGTATAAGTTTATTTTTAAGGAAAGTGACACACCCACACTTAGAGGAAAAGAGCTGTAGTGTGTCTTGGTCACTTATCTGAGAGGCAGCAAGCAACCCAGCCAGATGAAACCAGATATTTTAGCTAGTAGGCAATGTTCCTTTACTTGCTGTAGAGCTTCCAAACCCACATCATTACAATAATTTTAAACTTTCTGCAAACTTAAAACCACCAAACTAGACTTCAGTTTCTTACATGATTTACATACAGTACAGATGTTTCAGCAATGTTATTTAACTTGTTATTGTCCAATTCAAAAATCTAAGATAGCTCCTCTTTAAATAGCTTGCCTTACTGCGTGTCCAAGTTGGCCCTTTGTGCTATGCAGTACAGAATTTTTGCTATAAGCTTCCCTTGAAAGGGAGTATCCAGAATTGTGTATTACCCTCTCCACTGGCTTTTTTTTATTCTTTAAGCAGAAAACTAGGACACCACCAGGATCTGTTTATTAAACTTCTGTATCTCTCGTGAAATTTTACAGATAAAGGTTTGGGGTTTTTTTTTAATTATGTAACTAAGTTTTGAATGATTTCCAAGTTTTACATGTGTGATTATTTGTTGTTCTTAAAGCCCAGCAAAGATCTAGCCTGCAGGATGCTTCCATCTGGTCTGTTGCCTCTTCCCTTGGAAGAGCTGGGAATTGATGTGAGGGCATCACAAACTCCCCAGGCAGCTAAGCCGCCTGTCAGGCCAAAAGCTGAGGCCACTGTTGGGTCTGTGTGAGGCATGAGGTTGAGCTCGAGGCGCGTTTTCCGTCATATGCGTGGCAGCAGTGGGGTAGAAGGCATTTCAGCAGCACTGTCTCAAGCCTGGCTGCTGAGATTGGGCCCATGCGTTCACGGAAGCAAACAGAAGTTCTGTATTGTCCTGAGTATTGTGCAAGAAGTCACAACAAGTTCACAACAACCCCAAGCAGCGCTACAGGCTCGGGGCGGAGTGGCTCGAAAGCTGNAGGGACATGGTTTAGAAGGGGTTTTTGTCAGGGTAGGTTAATGGTTGGACTTGATGATCTTAAAGGTCCCTTCCAACCTCAGTGATTCTGTGATTCTAAGTCCTGAGTATTATGGAAGATCGATTTTGGGATTACTTAGAAATGAACTAGTACTACTTAAAATGTGTGAACAGAAAAGAAAACATGTAGATTTAGGGTTTGAGGTAGAGTGCAAGGAATATTCCATTACCTAGATCTATTATCTACTTTTTTTCATATTCGGGCTTCCCCTCTGATTTGCAGATAAAAATTGAGATGTAACGTTCTTCCATTTCTAAAGATGAATTTTCCTTTTTTTTCCAGAATTGAAAGGGTTATAGACAACAATACTACGGTGAAAATGGTTCCCATCAAGATAGTTCATTCTGAGAGCAGCGCAGAGAAGGAGAGTCGGCAGAGCCTTGTCAGTACTATGGAGCCTCCTGCTTTACCCAGTGGTTTGGAAAAGGACCAAATTAAAACACTCAGCACTTCTGAGCAATCCTATTCACGATTCTGTGCTTACACCAGGCAAGGTGTAGAGCCAGAGCCAGAAGCCAGAACCAAACCAGCTGACCCTCAACCAGCTGAAGAACCTGGGAGCAACTTGAAGGACAGCAGTGCTGCCACACCAGCAGTCAGCTATGTAAAGGCCAAAGAGAAGACCTTTGAAGACTGGAAGTCAGAGGAACTAGCCAGAGAGATTGTGGGAAGAGATAAATCTTTAGCAGACATACTGGATCCTAATGTGAAAATAAAAACAGCAATGGATCTGATGGTTGGAATATTCCCTAAAGATGAACACCTCCTAGAAGAAGCTCAGCAGCGCAGGAAGCTCCTACCAAAAGTTCCTTCTCCAAAAATTTCAGAGGAGAAGTGAGTATTACTTTCTGTAGGCCAGTGGTTCCTTATAAGCTGCTGTCCAAAGTCTGTCAGTTTTCCTAGGGGGCTGAAGGTGAGGATCTTCCTACTGTTGAGGTTTGTGGCTTTTCTAAGACTTCGTTAGAATAGCAGTCAAGCATAATGCTGCTAATGATACCATTAATGACAGAAAAAGTACAGTGTTGTATGATACGAAATGTTTCCTGAGACCTGGTTGAAAACTGTGTGAGAACTTAAGGAATAATTAGCGTGTCCCATTTCATAGTGATTAGATATTTTACCAAGATCATCTGGTCTAGTAACTGGATGGAGAAGCAACAATGTTGTAGTCTTTTTTATGTGATGAAAATTGACAAAACCAACTTGAAGTGCATATGAGGTATTTCCTGGAAGTGAATGAGAACAAAGTAAGAAAGTATTTAAATTCTATCCGTGTTGATGTTCTGTGGGTCTTTTGTTTTCTTGATACCAGTTACCAGATGAAGTTGTAGCCTTCTCGAGAGGTTCACATGACATTCCATAATCAAAAAGATAAATACTTAGGTTGTATCCCACATTTGGTGGCCTGAATGGATACTCTCGATGACACTGAGGTCTTTGCACTACTTAGTAAGATGAGGCTTACATTTTGTTTCCAGCTGAGATATCTTAGGTCCATTTCACTCATTGTAGTGGTGAAAGGTCGTCTGCACTACTTCACTTTTAGCTCTTGGTGGGCACGTGCTGAGTTCACACAAATTTTCTTCACAACCGGTATTTGTTTATCTTGTTTCCATAGGTAATGCCTGTCTGTTGAATCCCTGCTTGCATGCTGAAATGAAGGCTCTAAAAGATTGCCTTTTCTTTTCAGCGATTAGGGTGTCAAGGCAGTTAATGAAAGTTTTGACTTTTTACCAGGAAAGAGGAGCAGAGCGCACCGTCTGCCATCTCCCTGACAACCAATTCTACTTACTACAGCACATCTGCACCGAAGGCAGAGCTGCTGATTAAAATGAAGGACATGCAGGAGCAGCAGCAACAGCAGCAGAGCGAGGATGATTCTGAAGACGAGCTAGATCATGACTTGTCAGAAAAGAAGGTAAAAAATGTTTCTGAAAGTGTAATGGGAGGCTCTCATTTGCATGCATTTCATTAACTGTGAGTTTGATAGGTAAACACCCCTAAATAAAAGGTCTTCTAGAGGTACAGGGACACTTGGAAAATTAGCCTGGGGTTTTTTAAGGGGGGGGGTGTCATTAAGTGTCCAACTCTGAATTTATTAACTTTATATTAGGTGCTTTTTGCAGCTTGATAAACCTTTTGGGGAGGTTATTTTCAAATACTGTTTTCCACTTGAGATTCCAGTGTATTTCTCTGACTCGCTATATACAAAGAAACAGTGCTTATGTATCCCACTGTAAATGGGTTTGGGTTTGACATGAGAGAGGAGGAACACACGCACCCTCTTCATTTTTTTTTTAATTTTTATTTTATTTTTTGTCCCATGACCAACAAACCACTTTGCCTTCTATTCTCCTACCTCCCAAATTAATAACAGTAACGGTGGGAGATAACGAATCAGCTTGGTGGGTTCAGTGGAAGTTACTCCTCAGAAGGGAGGCAGTCTTCTCCACTCTTCATCCTTATTCTTTGGTGGCTTATTTCTGATCTAAAGTCAACATAATCCTGTAGGTATTAAAATGATGATATAATAGTGGTTCTGTGGTTTGAGAAAGTGTTGTCCTACGTTGAAATCATCACGCTCATCTCATTAGTAATTTGGCACAAACTATTTTTATCATAGTTCTCAGTACGGATAAGCTGGAGGAAATGGCCTGTTTGATCAATTAAAGTGATGCAGTTTAACTCTGTTTACCTAAGCCAGTAATGCAGTGGTGTGCAAATCTTTTCTGTTACAGTCAACTCTGCTTTGTGATCAACTGCCAGGGCTCACTTGGTAATCCAGTCCCAAAGAAATGTCTTTTAATTAAATATTAGGAATATTTTTAGTTACTACAAATGAGAGATTCCTACCTCTGGTTCAGTGCAGGAGTGGATGCCGCTGCGTTTGAGGGGGCTGCGGTGTTTTCTGTTACCACTCTGTTGGTTTTTTTCCCTTTCCTCCCTCTGCCCCCACCCTGCATGGCACAGTGCAGTACGGCTTGCACTGCTGGGGGCACGGCGCGGCTGCAGCGGCAGAGCTGCCCTCGCCCCCTCCCCAGACAGGCGCTGAATCCAACAGCTGTACTACTTAAGCAAATTAAGGATTTCACTGCATTTGGAATAATTTGGCTTTATCTGGTGCCACACGTGACAGTCATGTTCAACGTTTTTTGCTAGAATTAGTTTCCTTCTCATCAATTATAGAATATATGGATGGATGGGTGTGATAAAATTAAACCTTTCTTGTTTGCCCAGGAAACTAAATACTAAAACTTTTATAAGCAAAAGTGCTATTTATTTGTGTTGGTGTCTGCTAACAGGAAAATCACGTTCACCCTTTACATACTCCTCCCTCCAGCCTCCCAGCTCCAGTAGACACCGCTAATCATATGAGATAGGAATATTTCATGAAGAGCTTTTAGCAGAGCTCCCCCGTCATCTTCTCTGAATATACATGTTATTGTAGCCACATATACATTCCTGCTTACTTCTCTCCCTGCTCCTTCACATGCGTTGGGATGCGAGCACTCAGTTCAGTGGGCTTTCATCTTGGATCTTGTCAGAAAACCTATAAAACTCGTGGTAAGTGGGTCAAGGCATCTTTATAAAACAGCCAGAATATATAACTTGGTCCGGCTTCATGTATTTGGCAACAGTTTAACAAGGGATCGTTAAGGACCTGAACACTTTAATAGCGCACTTTATGACTTCAGTTATTTTAGAGAAGGCGTATGCCCAGAACCTGTTCCTTGATTCCTAGAAATGGGTCAGTTCTGTTAGGAGATATCTTAATTGCAGTCCACTGTGGAATGATTGTAATATTTGTCATTTTCTGCTCTGCAAACCAGAAATGTGTGTTCCTCTTTTTTTTTAATTTTTCAAAATAAGTATAGGAATTTCATATACAGTGATTAATTTTTTTTTATTATTATTATTCTTTTTAATTTGGGACAATCTCTGTGTTCCCAGCTAGCAGGAATGGAATGTGTCAGTCTCATGTACTGAATTCATTGTAGGCTTACCACAATTACAAAATACTGAACAGATGTTGAAGACACCAAGAGTGGCTTTTGTAGTAAGGAAAATCCATGTGTGGCTGCGTAGGAAGTATCCCCTTTGCCTTTAGGAAAGCTTCAGCAACTCCTGAAGAGTGTGAAAATAATCAAAGAATGCCAAGTTTCTTCTGCTTTTAGGCCTGAAGTTCACGTGAAATGGAGCAGTGGGCTGTGAGCAGAGTAATACACGTGAGGCATGCCGAGCAGTGAGCCACCTGAGCAGCACTCTGCTGAGCCGCTGTCCCTGTTGCTAGTCAGATCAGCAAGAATTACTAGGAAAAAGATCAGGTTTTATTGTTTTCTTGTTTACTGGTACAGAATTCGCAGCTATGAATTATTCATCTGCCAGTTTCAAGATGTAGATTGGAGCTCTTCTGGCTCAGTAGACACTGAACGTCGTACAGGTTTTCTGCTGGTTAGCAAAAGCATGTAGCGAGCTCATAGCTGTGGCATCCAAAGGCTGCTTCATCCGAGTAGGAAGCAATCAGTGTTCATAATCCAATCCTTAATAGATATGATAGTTTTAAAGAGGGGTGAGTACTTACAGCCTTCTCACCTGCAAAAGCGGTCCTTTAGAGGCTAGCTTCAGCTGCTTGGGGGCATCTAAATAGGATGGTACTGAGAAAAATGGCATTGGGTTGTGGGGGGGTTTTCCCTTTTTTTGCCTTCTTTTTCTTTTTTTTTAAGAAAGAAACTTTAAGGGAGCACTGATCTGGATTGTCAGACCAGGTTGGTAACGTTGAGGTCTCGTGTGGTCATAGCACAGCTGCAGAAGTGAAAAACTGTAGATAGTAACCTGGAACACAACAGTATCCCCTTGTATTTGTGTGGCGGAACAGCAGCATTGTGCATGTGCATGTCATCTGGGGGAAATGAGAGCATAGCACTGTGACCTACATAATCCAAATCAAACTGCATTTGCGTTGAGAGAAGGGGGGAGAAAAATCAAATCCTGCAGATTAATCAGTCCGTAAAGCAGGCATCTGTAGAACTGCTTACTACCTTAATCTTTTGGGCACCCAGACTAACAGATAACCCAAATCCAGATTAACCTGGCCTGAGTATATTAAAGCAAAAAGGAGAAAACTGGCTCGGAGAATCCATGTGTTGAATTTCTACCTTCAAAAAGGCTGTTAAATTTTCAGAATGTAGTTGCTTTCTATTAAAATGGCAGACTTGTTGTTGTTGGAGTTTTTTTTGTTCCCGAAATGAATTGGCAATGACTGTTCCGTGGCATCTGAGAGCAGTGGCTGCTATCAGTATGTTTCTCAGTAATCAGAAAGGCTTGTAATCAGATTTGCATTTAGAAAGCAGAGTTCCTAAAGAATGTCATGAGTAATTTTTTTTTTCCCAAAAAATTAAAGGTGTACTGTGAAATAAAGACTATTTTAAAGGATGTAATTTTCATTTAGAAATTGCATTTAGAAATTAGAGGTGCAATTGGAGAGGACGCTTTGGAAATTTTTCTTACCTGAAATTAACTGCATACTAAACAGGCATCTTCATTTAAATTAATGAGGCATTTTTAGGGTGTGATTCATCTCATGTTATGGTAGACGACTATCTGAACTGACTTCCAGCCCTTGCGCGCAAGCAAAAGCTCATGGACATGTAAGAAAACGAACCCCCGTGCCCAAACACAGGGAGGCTGCTGGGCAGCATGGATGGAACACAGGTCACCAAGGGATGAGATCCGAGTTCTCGGTCTGGCTCTGCTGGTGCTGCACCTGATGTGCGTTTTTTAAGCCAGGGCATGTGCATCCCAGGCAGTGGGGGATTACACTAGAGAAACCCCAACAAACTGCAGATGGGGTGGTATGTTCGCCTGGCACACAGGACAGAGACAGCCAAAGAGGCTTGTTTGGTCCTTTGTCAGAGCCACTTTGCACAGCTTCACACAGGGCTGCCTTGTATGGTACAGAAGTAGATTTTGTTCCCTGTTCTGTGCCACAGGGATTGTGATTTCCCTACATAAATGTTGTAAAGCAGTGTTAACGCTAAGATTTTCTAAGAGTGGAAGGGCTGCTATTGGAGGGATGCTAATATTATGCAGAAAGCAAGAAAAACACAGACAGTGCCCTAGTTTTAACTGCGTCATGTGGAAAATACAGGATTGTTTTCCTGGTACTGTTTATCTTCCTAAGCGTAGCTCTTCAGAAAGGTACTATGGACCTGGTATTTAGAGAGAAAAGGATGCACTGTACTTTATGCTGCTCCATAGCAGGCTTTGAAGCTGTTCAAAGAAGCAGCAGGAATGCTTACTGTGGGCAGGGGAAGTTCTTCATCTTTTGCCACAAAGGTAAATTGCTTTAACACAGGTCTCAAGCTGAGCATCGTAGACCTACATCCTTAGCTTTTGAATCCAGAGGTATAGCCCTTAGACATACACTTAGACATATGTTTATTTGTGATGCACTTGTTGTCAAAGCCACACGGGAGTTTCAGTGTATTAAAATGCTAGATTTCTGATATGACTTTCAGAAGTGAGGGAAAATAATACAGTAGTGCTAATAAATTCTCATTCTCTTTATTTTTCACAGCAAGAACTTATTGACAGCATTAGTAGGAAGCTACAGGTGCTGAGGGAAGCACGGGAGACCCTTCTGGAAGACATCCAAGCAAACAATATACTGGGGGAGGAGGTAGAGGCCATTGTGAAAGAAGTCTGCAAATCAAATGAGTTTGACAAATTCAAGATGTTTATCGGCGACCTTGACAAAGTGGTCAACCTCCTGCTGTCATTATCAGGTCGTCTGGCCCGGGTGGAAAATGCCCTTAATAACCTGGATGAAAATACCTCTCCGGAAGAACGGGTGAGATAGACCAATAGTAATATTACTGCACTCAGTCATCCTGGTGTGGGGGGTTCTGCTTGATTTTCTTTATCCTAAATAGCAGAGCTCAATATGAGCGAACTGATAAATCTCAAAAGGCCATTTTCTTTAAATTTCTTTTTGCCTTGCTTTTGTTTAGACCACTAAAACTACAAGTGGCTTGGTGAGGAAAAAGTGGTGGTTTGGGATGCAACATACTGGAAAACAGACTACTTAGCAAAAGTTTAAAGAAAGAGGGGAACTACTGATAAGAGTGTAAAAAGTAGGCAAACGTAAATATTCTGACAATTTAAGATGGCAAAAAGGTGTGTCACTTTGTGCTGTAATGCAGAAAGCTTACAGGCTTCTTTATACTCAGTGAGGATCTTGATAAAAATCTATAAGGTTGTTAAAAAGAAAATGTGCAGCTGTTACAACTTCCTCCACAACGCGTAGCAAGGAACAGGAGATGACGGAACAAGACATGATAGAAGGGGAGGCATGGCTAAAAGACTTACTTTTCGTAGAAGACATGTTTTACCCAGCCAGAATAGCCCAGGAGTGATGTGGAGCAATCCCAGCAGATGTAAAAATTTCAGGAGTGTTTGAGGTGCTTTTACCTGTTGGACCCCAGCTCTGCTAGCAGCACTTTGTTTAGCTCCAGATCCCATCAGGCCTTAGCTGGGAAGCAAATACCTAGCGATACAGATATGCGCCGAAGGAGAGATGTAGACATGTGTGAAACTTACAGGCTAAAATAAATAAAATTAGAGAGGGTGGAGGATGAGTATGTCAAGTGAGTTTAGCTTCTGCAGTTAAATGAATGTGAAGTGGGATTTTTGGCTTGTTGGGGGCTGAAATGCCAGCAGTCCACCTGTGTTTTGCAACAGAATTTTTTCCATGGATTCATGTTTTGTTTCTTCAGCATTGTCTGTTGTTTCACCAATAAGAAACAGTAAGTGTTGGGACTAGATTTAAGCTGTATTTTTGCTGTTTGGCCCTACCTGCTGCCAAACATACTTGTTTAATGGCTGTCCAGACCCTTTTTCTACTGAGGCAAAGGGAAGGTATTTGACAGCTTATTAGAGGGCAGATCAAAGCTTCTGAAACTTAAAGAAATTCAATCATTCTTTAGACTTCTTTTTTCTAAATGTGGTTGCAGTTGCAGGGCTCAAGGATGGGAGCACGAGCTGGGGAAAGAGCTGCCAGATGATATGAGCGTATAGGAAACACCGTTTGAGAGCTGTGATAATAATAGCTTATTGGCTAAGTGTGGAAAAGGAAAAGGAAGAAGGTGAGTAGGTCATGTAGTGAGGGCAGCCAGAAATTGTCTGTGTGCTCTGCTGTCAAACTTAGACTGACAGAAATCCGAACCCCTAACATACTCTAATTCCCCTTCATCTTCTGACACCAAAGTAGTAGCATCAGAAATATATCTAAAAGTGTTGGTCAGAGATGCTTTCCAGATGGATCAATTCCCCAGGTGCTTCAAAATAAATGCAATGCATGTAGGGTTACATGTGCTTAGCTTTGACTTTAGACTGGCACATGTGGCTTTTTTGGTTGTCCTTTTATATTTCGTACAATTTGGTATTTTTTTACTAATGTACCGTATAAACAAAACGGGGGAGATTACTTCTACTCCTAGAGATCATATCCCTAGCAATCAATGATTTTTTAAAAAAAATTTTTTTTAAGATGATGTTGTCTAATAAACATTACTGTAATAGTTTTGCACTTTCTAGGAACACCAACAGCTCAGCAGACTTTCTAAATAAACAGTCTGTCAGCAGGCAAATAATCACTGCTGAATTAATATTCTGACTATTAGATGCTCTGTCATCAGTCTCTTTTGGAACAAGGAACGCTGTTGGGTATTTTAACTTTAGCTTCTGAAAGAGGCTTCATCTGAAATAGCTACCGGCCCCCTTCCTTCCGCACAGGGAGACCACTGTCTTCTCATTACTTTCCTTATCAGTCAAAGCCAGGGTGTGTTGAGAACCCTAAAGCACTGAACCAGCAGTCCACAGATGTGACCTGTTATTGAAAAACTAGAGACAAGTACCAAGGATAGCAGTTTAGGAACCAGATGCTGGTAAGTCAAATACATGGAGAGAGTCTCTCTTCATATGGCTGTCATTCAAAACAGCGAACAATTCTTGAGAAAGAGATAAAGATTGTTCCATGAGAGGAGCTTCAGACGGCCTGTGTTTGGCCAGGACTTCAGAGCAGTGCTAACTGTAAAAAACCCTTCTGCACTCTGCTTGGCTTTGGTTGGTTGAAGTTGATCAGATGAAACCATCTGACATCATATACACCTCTAGGACTGGTGAGCCATTGCTCAAAGAACATCCTCAAGAATGGCGTCTTGAGCCTACAGTGTGTTTCACTTTACCCTTCAAAACAGGCTTTCTGCTGTCAGTCATGTTTGGCAGAGGTAAAAGCAAATTCAAGAGGTATCTTACTTACCTTCTGCCTTTCTGCATCCCACTTCTGGGGCATTCCCTAAACCTCCACAGGAGCAGAGATACTAACGTGTCATGCAAAGTTTGTAATGAAAGTAACGCTTACTTTCTTTAAACTGTCAGGTTACTCATATTCATCCTAAAGTCATGCCATAGGCTTGATAAGAAGAAACCATACAACTTAAATCTCAGGAATTGTTATGGAGAACTAAACAATGAATTGTTCTTGTGTCTGTTGACAAATGATAGTGAATGGCTTGAAAAACAGAGCTGTTCCATCCCAAGGTTAAGCACATAACTGTACAACGGAGCTACCAGCTGGCTGATATATGCCCTCTTGTGTTCATCGAATTCTGTCTAATTGTGCTGCTGCTGCTCAGTGTACCCAGGCTGCAAGGCTGCCGGGGGGAGCGGTGTAGCCCCGCTCCCGAGTTTGGGCTTGGCTGCTAGTTCCCCTGGTGAATTGGGGAGAACATTATGTCCATCTTTTTGCAGCAGATAGTTCTGCTTGCAACTTGCAGTGGGATTATTTCCCTGGCAGACGCTCAAAGGAAGACTGAACTGGGGTTTTGCTAATAACGTGTGATTTCTGTGACTTGTCTTCCATAGCTGCCTTGAATCCTGAGTTAATCTAGGCTGTGTGTTTTAAGTATATCGAGAGGACAAGCCTGAAAGCATTTCACCCTCTGAGCTTCGTGCTGTCTCTAGAAGAAGAGGCAGCACAGGACACGTGCGCAGCTCTGACAGATAGGTGTGTTAAAGCTTGCTGGTCTGTATCCCCCTTTGTCTCAGATTTACGTCTTGAAATGACTCCATTTCGTAGTCTACGAAACGCTTTTCTGCAAGGCCTTTAGGCTTATTATAACGTGTGATTTAACATAAAGTCCAAATGAAAAAAAATGGACACATTTATTTGAGCAGACTGTGGTTTATTTGAAGACATAAGTTCTCAAAGAAAATTATCTCCGCGGCAAAGCTAAAAGTTATGGAGTGGTACTTGTTAGGGGCACTTTTTAATTAAGTTCAGAAGCCTGTACAGGAATTCTTGACGTCAGAGTAGGGCAGCCATGCTCTGTCTCTGGAAAAAGGCAATCACTTCTAAGTAGACATCTGAAATAAGTTTCTTTCGATGTACTGCTAAAGGAGCGTAGCTGAGTGATTCAGGTGTGGCTGTCTACTGTGTGCACAGGAGGGGTTGGGTGAGATCTACCTCACCCTACGTGCTCGTACGTGTATGTGAATGGCATATAGCTCCTGTCCTGTTTCTTCATGTAATTCTCCATTCAACCTCCCTTTTCCTGTTTTGTCTCTTGTGAGGGCATGAAGCAGAAAGTTTACAGCCTTTTGAGGAAGATGATGCTTTTTTCTTGTCACTTTTTCTTCCCTCCTTCGTCTTGCCCTAGCTCTTGCTCATACCTTAAGACCACACAACTTTGCGTCTCGTGGAGAGGCCGAGCGGATTGCAGCACAACTGCGAAATACCGCAGTGTCGGGAGCCATGTAAGAACAAATCGCTCCATTAATTAGTCTGTCTGTAGGTTCTTTAACGACAGCTGTTTCAGTGCGGAAGTTTGGTGCTGTGTATTGAAGATAAAAAGACGTTGCTGAGTGAAGTCTTAATTTGGAAAACTTGGATGTTTCTCAAAGTATTTTATATGACTGTTTTGAACTATTAAATAGTAAAATAGTCTATGAAGTTCTTGCTGTTGAGGCCAATAGAAATTAATGGTGCATCTTTTGTCAATTCACTACCTTCCTTTTTTCCTGTTAATACATTTTATTAGAATAAACTTTAAGGAGCAATCTTACTCCACCTCTCTAAGTATTCACGAAGTCTTTGTCTTTGCAGATAAAACAGACTTGAGACTTAAACACTGAAGCTGTTCTCCCACCCTAGTGAATCCAGTGATTTTTAACTGTTTTTCTTTTCTCCTAAGCGGACATTGGTAGACAAGCAGAAGCTGCTGACCCAGCAACACGAAGATGCCAAGGAACTGAAGGAAAACCTGGATCGTCGAGAGCGCATTGTCTTTGACATTTTGGCAAACTACTTGAGTGAGGAGAACTTAGCAGACTACGAGCACTTTGTAAAAATGAAGTCGGCCCTCATCATTGAGCAGCGAGAGCTTGAGGACAAGATCAAGCTGGGGGAAGAGCAGCTGAAGTGTCTGACTGATAGCCTCCAACCCGAACGGCTCAAATAAGAGGATTGAGTTTGACCAAGGATGTGAAAAACGGGAAAGAAGGAAGGGATGGGGGAGTTTCCAAGTATACAAAGGAGTATCTTGGCTTGTCTGAGTGCCCCGTAGAGAAACAAGTGCACAAGAGAAAAATAGCTCTCACAACAGCAATAATGCTCTCTTTCATGTTTTTTTGGGATGATGTATTTAATTTTTTAGAACACATTTTTATTGCTGGACCCTACAGCTGTTTCTCATTGCTTAACTTACAGAAAACTCCACAGAAACGGATAGACTCTTAACCCTTCTGCTCAGTAAGCTGAAAGTCTGTGGCAGTTGTGCATGCAAACAACAATGTTTTTTAGAATAGGTTGTATGCTTCCTTTTATGTTCAGATGCTGTACAGACTGCTGGGAAAGCCAACAGCAATTTATGAATGCACACAAATTTAGAAGCTCTAAATTTAGTGGCTTTTTTTTTTTTTAAACACATTAAGTAGGGGAAGCGTGCCTCTTATAGCTAATATATTCAGATTGCTGAAATGTAGTGTCACTCTGATCCTGTGGCATCAGACACTTTTTTGTAATATTGTATATAGGATGGCACTTTCCCCTTGCAGAAAATAACTTTACAATCCGTCTCAGTTAAACACTTCTTAAACCAGCTTGCAAATCACCTAATGGCTACCTTGCTGAAGATTTTTTTTAAAAAATTATTTTGCAAGACATAGTTGTATACCCTCTTACTGCAATGCAAGTAATGTTCTTTACCAGGTTGTACTTGATTTAAGAAACAGGCTGGAAGTACTGTGCTGACTTTGTTCAAAACATTTCTCATCTAAATTATTTAGAAAGCTCATTTGCTCTTTCTTGTGCTTTTTATGCATGTTTTTATTCTTCCTCCCTCAAAACCGCTACACTTTATGAAAATAAATGTAGGCTAAGGACACTGCTTCTGTATTTCTTCTGATAGTTCGACATTGTGATGGTTTTATATAGACAGTTGAGTTATACTGAAGTTGACCTACATAATGCTGTTCGTTCTTTCCTCTTTCTCAGACTACCAAATGCAATATAAACAACTTCTGCCATGTAAATACTGCGCATTAACTCGGAGTGACTCTGCTTTGTAACTGTGAACATAAGTGGGTTTTGTTGGTTTGTTTTTTCCATTGCACAATGATAAATGCTAGTTCACAGTATCAGGTTACTGGTTGTGTTCTAGTAATACTGCCATTGACTTACAGCAGGTGATTTCCAGTGGCTGTAAAAAGAGGTGCTAACTCATGTTTTAGCGCAGTCATGTGTTACGCTGACTTGCTCAGATACCTACAGAGAAATTCTGTAGTGTCCAAATGTCAAGTTCTACGTTAAGAGAAAGTTTTGCAGGCAAAGGAAAGTCATCCAAGACTTTGCCATTTACATTGTAGTACAGAAAACATTTCTCTCTCTGTAGACGAACAGGTTGCCCAACAAGAAGCCATTTTTGAGGCGGATGTGGATGCCGGTCTGTAGCGAAGCAGGTTGAAAATACAAGTAGTTAGGTGTTGGAAAGAGAGAGAAAATATTTCTTCCCACTATTCCTGCAGGGGCAGCATTCACAAAAGGTTTTGTCCTTCCTACCCGAATCCTCTCTTTTGTGAGGAGAGAACCAGAGAGGCGCTCATCAGCGAATTCCTTGCAAGTTGGGGAACTGGGGAGCAAAATTCTTGTGGAACCAGTTCCTTTACAGGCAGGTGCAAACATTAAAAGGACTGTTGCCCCCCTTATAGTGCACTACTTTGTATACCTGGACCAAATCTTTAATGACATCATGTTGATATGTGTCAGTTGAGGTCAAGTGGAGCTGCCATTTCACAAGACCTACAGCTGACCTTAGTTTCTTCCTGCCTAGTTCAGAAGTGTAGTCTCTGGCATCTCACAGTTATTTGCTGCTATGTTCCTAGGACAAGTGACCCCTTTGTCCTTAAACTTATCCCTTAACCATAACAAACCCAAAACTAAACAATTCCCAAATAAATTATGCTTGTCTTTTAGCTTGGAGAAAAGTGTACGTTGTTTTATCTGTGGCATTTTAAAAAATTTTACGTATTGTGGTTACTCTGAAATGTGTATGTGAAATGTGAATAATAATATAATTCCAATGTGTTTGTATACAGTACTTTGATTTAGATCTTTCTGATACAAGGTAGCAATATTGTGAATGCTATATATATATTATCCTTTTCACAGAACAGTGCGTAGACACCATTCTCTCCTTTTTTTTTTAAAGCTGTGCTGAAAATCTCTCACCCTGGGAACCTGAAGTCGGTTGCCTCCCGATGTTATATATAAATCTGTAAATAGCTATACTGTTGCTTTTTGAAAAAAATCTGGTGCTAATGTTTTGCCTTGGGCATCCTGGGGATGGCTGTGTCTTCACCTTACGTTGTTCTCAATTCTAGATCTATTTGTATAGTGAAAGACTTCCACTATGTTTCTCCGACTGTTTGGATCCTGCAGCCCAGAGTGAAAGTGTACAGTTTTCCTGCCTGACACTTAACACTTATCTACTGACAAATGGTATTGCTTGACTTTGAGAAAATAAACTGTCTATTTCAATGTAGAGTTAGATTTTGTGTGCAGTTTTAACTGTCAAAACCTCCTGTTTTGCCGTGCAGCGTTTGCCATCTTGTGATGCCCATCAACAGGACCTGTAGCTTTTAAAGGCCAGGCCAGTTATCTGATGGTCTGAAGGAGCTGCTGTCTTCTCACAGATCGTTTAACGTGTTGGCTTAACTGGTCGTTCTCAGCTTCCCAGTTTCAGTAAGTACCGGAACTGTGTTCATGTCTATTCAGTGTGTGAGCACAAGTGGGCGGAAAGACAGATGTGTTACGAGGTGGATAAAATAAATCTGTCTCTCGTGACCTGTGGAGTTATGGGAAAGAGTTAAGATTCCCTCTCGCAACCAAGCAAGGAGTTAAGATTTTTCTACTTGGGCAACTACGCTGTTTTGGCTCCATCCCGTGTTTAGAATGATATTTCATATGGAGATAATCTAAAGTCAGTGGTTCTCCAGATTTTTTGCAAGAACGGATCGCTGTGAACTCTCCATCTTTCACAGGCTTCCGCAGAAAGAGTTTGCTTTCCATTTAATGAGTGTTCTCAAATTAACAGCAGAATCTTCTGCCTGATTGGGAAACACTGTCAAGTGCACACAACTTTGTTGTAGGTGTGACCACAGATAATGGTTCATGGCTTGATAGGTCATCCTGGAAATTAATTGTGAAGGGGTGTTTTGTAGAAACTATCTGGGAAAAGGAAGTTAAGGAAGGAAAAATACTTGGGTATTTGTAGGATTTTTCTAAACTCCTAATGATGCTTTTTGCTCCCTTTTTCTCTCCCTTTCACATCCATGCAACCACCTCTTTGCACCTGCTTTCCTGAGCACTTGGTGTCATCCAAGATGGCAGCTGTAAGGCAATAACAGTCTAGTTTTTGTGTACTGTTTGAGTTGGAAAAAAATGCTCTTTATTTTCTGTTTCGGGGTATTTGAGACCCTCAGGTTTCAAAGGAGTCATCATTCCACGGTGTTCTTTCCTAATCGAGCTCTATAGATTAATCTGGTGTACTTAATTGTCACAGTTTGTACCGCTGAAGTAGTCTGTTGGCAGTCCAGCAGCTAGCGAGGCGTTAATGATGGGTGCGCAGCAGAATAGTAACTCCAGTCTTAACCGTGTCCAGTCATTTATTGCAGAAGGTCACAGATTTGTCCTAATTAAGAGCTTCTCAGTTGTGGGGGTTTTAAAATTGTTTTTTCCTACATACTTGGGCAGAACCTGCCCACGGAGTAGATGTTATAAAAAATTAATAATTACGTCTTAAAAAATGCTGGGCTATATGTTGTCAGTTGTCAGCAGTGGTAAATTGGACATCACATTCAATTGCCGCAGTCCCAGTCTGTAACTTAAACTAATTATAATGATCCACAAATTGTACAATGGGTTACCCGTGTGATTTAGCAGCTCGCCTCTGAAATCCTGGGTTTCATTCTCCCTACCTACGGCTTTGATGTTTTCTATGAATAAAGTTGTTCCAGTTGAAGTAGGTTAATTTAATTGTAATTTAATGCACCTCGGGAAAAAATCTGAGTTGAAGTAAATTCAGCGTAGTTCGAGCAGCAGAAGGTAGTTTCTCTCCCAGACTACAACAGCACACCCACAAGCGGAGCACGTGTAGTGTTTTCATGGCGGGCCACGCGTAGGACCTTTTTTGCTCCGTTGTAGCCGTGTGGGCACATTCTTTAGATGGCTCTTGTTTATCTTGGGCTGGTTTATTTCAGTCAAAGCAGTTGAACCTTTCCTGAAACCAAGGCTAGGAAAATGGTTTTGTTTGTGTTGGGGTTTTTTTTCTCCTACGTTAAAAATTCTCAGAACTGCTTCATTTTTAGGTGCTTTGACATCTCTGTCTTGGAGGCAGTCTCCTAAATTTGACAGGGGGAGGTGACTAGGCTGTGCCTTCCGCTGCTGCCGAACATGTCAGCATGAGTGGAGTCCACGGCTACAAATCTAGTTCTCATTTCCTCTAGTTCTTCTGTATGCAACGAACTGGTACGGTTAACAAGAAACTTACCCGCTGGCTCCCATTACCTGTTGCTTCCTGCTTCTTTCAAAAACCTTGCCTGGCGCTGGCTGCTGCCGTGGGTGGGAGACTGAGAATACCTGGACGTACTAATGTGACGGTTTGTGGTGTCTCCGCTGGGATGAAGCAGGATGGGGAGTTCTGTGCATCTCCTGCTCACTAGGAGCAAGTTGTTAAGCTAAAATACAGCAGTACCACCGGAGAAGAACCAGATTCCCACCACACTTCTATTGAATTATTTTTTTATTTGCTTTTTGTGATTGCCTGTCTTGACATGGGAGAAAATATAATTAAAGCTAATAGATTTGTGACAGGGGAACTGAAGATTTAAAAGGTGTTGAAAGATACAGAACAATAATGATACTTAATTTCAGTAACATAAATCTCCAGCAAAATGGTATTTAAATAAATGCTACAAGTCACAGGTGAGAATATTCAGGAATCCTAGATCTGTGTTCATATATTTTTATGGAGTTAGTGAAAGAAAGGCTTTTCTTAAGCCCATCCTAAACTGCGACTGTGTTAGCTGAAGCTTACTCATTCCAAGCAACTTCTGTAGGAGCAGCCAGCATTAGCTCTGAAAAAGCCGTGGCCTGACGTGCGTTACCAAGAATTGTTCTCTTGCTGCCATTCCTTGCGATGGCATCCCTTGCTGGCTGCCTGATGGAGCGCCTATTCTGTAAACCGGGTAATGGATGTGTAGTTACAAGAGTTTTACCAAAATGTTATTTGGTAAAGTCCAAAAACCTGAGAGGAATTAAAAAAATCCTCCTGATTAGGATTGTTCCAAGCATTTAGTTTCAACATCTGTTTCACTTCCCAGTTGTCTTCATAAAGTGTTTGTTACTGATAAATTGGGCTTGTGTCTTTTCTAACAGCCTGGGAGAAATATAAATACAGTGAGCAATTGCAGACTAAATAATCAGCTATAGAAGATAAAAGTATTTATCACAGTATCTAAATAGAAAAGCATGAGTCTTGCCAGTACCATTCGTAGCCGCTCCCAAGAGTTACAGCTTCGGCCGCATCGCAGGCAGGTACGGTTCCTCCAAAGACAAAAAGGGAAACGGAGCTGCGATGATCGAAGTGGACACCAAGTGACCTGACAGGGGTGGAGCAGGTCAAGTTCTTTTTATTTGTGACGGGGTGATACGGATCTCAAGGAAGAGAAAACTGAGAAAACCTGGAAAGATCGGTGCTCCGGAGGAAGCAAAACTAAACCAGCAGTGAAGCTCATCAGGGCTGTGAATTTCCTGCTTTTCTCTTTCTCCGTACATGATACAGCAAAAACACACTGCCTCCATATGCTAGGCCAGGCATTTCTAATTACTGTAGTGTGAAAAAACAAAACAAAAACCTTAAAGCATCTTTGAAATTTAAACTCGGAATGTCAGATCCTCAGGCCTCGCGGCGTGAGGAGGAGCCCATCCTGCTGTGAAATGCATGCAGTAAACGCCACTTTCTTGCTTCGGGAGACACCGGCACGGCTCTGGCACTAACCAGCACTCGGCATTGAGGAAGAAGTCATCCCTTCGCTCTACTCATCCTAAATTCTCCAAACAGCCCTGCCAGCTAGGCGTGCCGCAGCGTTTCCGTCACCTGGGCTGTGAGACGAGGCCGTTTTCCATCTCGTACGGCACACACCGCACACCGACCAAGCGGCCGACTTGGCTTCTTCTTGGGGTCTTGCTTCCGCAACTGCCACCTCTCACGAGCTTGCTTTACCAACCAAATGGCTGAGGCTACAGCAAGTATCTAACTACTGCTTAAGCTGGGCCATCGTGCGCTGCCAGGAAAGCGCGGTTCAGAAAGCCAGAAGCAAAGCAGGCCTAAATATTCAGCCCTGGCATTTGGGTATCTATATGGAGCAGAGGATCTAGGGTTTCTGTTCCTGGCACTACTTTACATCGTTCGTGGTGGGCAATTGGTGAATTAAAAACCAGAAACAGGCCACAGAGAGGGATGACCGGAATCTGCCGTGCTGCCCTACGTACCCTCCAGGTGCTCGGGTAGAACATCAGGCTCTGAATCCAAGCTGGAAGTGCTGGCTAATTGCAGCAGTAAACTAAGTAAGTGCCAAAGGCTGTCAAGGATACATCTGCAAGTGCACTTTTCCCCTGATTTTTTTCCTGGTCTGCGGTGCCTGGGTGCAGACACTGATACTAACAGCAGCATTGAAGCCCAGCTCTGCAGCGCGTATGGACTGCTAGAGCTGGATTACCGTGTAGGTACATATCTGGGCTTGTGTACCTGGCACACAAGCTAATTGGCCTTGATTCCCATTATAGGCAAGCTGAGATAAGGTTACTGAAAGAGTTTCCTTCAACCCAGATACCTCTCCCTTCCCCACCTTCTTCTCTTTCTCTAGGAAGATAAAGCTCCTAATTTAGGCATTGACATTAAAAGTGGGATTAATCCATGCCGTAGGTGCCTAAAAGCATTAAATTCTAAAAGGCCAGGTGTTGTGGGGCACAGTTTTAATTGCAGGTTCATTTGCCCAGTGTCTGCGCACACTGAATCCTTTTGATTTGAATACAGAAGATAAGTCTCTGGCGATTGAGTTCCAGGGATTCTTACAAAACTGTGTTCAGTTACGCTCCTCTCCAACTCCTCTGTGTGTGTTTGCATACATTTATAGTCTGAGAAGTAAACGGCCTTTCCTCCTACTTTTACTGCAGTGGGGGGAAAAAAAGAAGTAAGCGAGTAGCCTCTGTTGTCACGCTGGTTTTGCAAAAAGTGGAGTTATTTAGACCAGCATTTTCACATGATGGGCAGTTCCAGCAAACAAATAAGAGAGATGATTACAAGAGTGGCACAGTGGTACTGGTCGTCACTTGCCACATACATGGCAAACAATGAAAAGGAAAGTTGTATAGAGCAAGCCTGGTAGTCTGGGTGTGTTCAAACAAGTTGCCATTTCATACAGTGACATGCAAAGCAAATAATCAAAGAGCAAATGATGCAGATCATATGGATGGGGTTGTGGAATATAGACCAGAAAGCAATGACCCCCGAAAACTGTGTAAGCGTCACAGTGAGTGAACAACCCATGTGAACTCTGTGCTCTAGGGAAAAGATTGAAACAGTGCCGTGGAAGAGAAGGGGAGCATGGGAAAAGTATCTTGCTATGCAGTATTACTGACGGCTTCCTAAAATATTGTGTCTGATTCTACTATCCATATCCAATGCGAAGATGCTGAAAAACTAGACCATGTGGAAAGGGACTCATCTAAATTCTCAGAGAGTGGGGACACCCAGCATCGCATACAAAAAGAGACTCGTTCAGCAGAGAAAGTCCTATCAAGAATCAGCGAGCGCAAGACAGGCACATGAAAATAAAAATGAGCTGCAAACTTCCCAGGGTCTCAAGAGTATGGCGCTGTTGTCGTGAACGGCAGGGAAAGTGCACAGTGTGAGGATTGGGTGTTAAGTCTCTGGAAGTCAGGAAACTCGGAATGAAAATTTTACAGTCACCATAAATCTACCTTTTGTGTTTGGAGTTCCTACATTACATAGACACATACCAAGGTGTGACTGCTTCGGTAAATATTTACATTGCCAACGTTTTATAACTGGGGTCTTAAAAGAGTAGAGGTAACTCTAACATGTGGCTTTTGTAGAGCGACAGGTCAGGGAAGCGGATGGGAGTTTGCAGGCCCTGGGCTGGCCCGTGGGGCTTGAGTGCTCAGGGCAGCACGTCTCAGTCAGACCATCTTTCTTCTTCTCCCATCACAGACCCTCTCCACACACGCACCCACAGGAATTGCCCCAAGCTCTTCTCTGTATGCTAGTTGGGTTAGCTACTCCATTTGCTTTTGGGTTTCCTCATGTTTTCTGACAGAACGCGTTGTATGTGGGCGAGTCTCCTACCCGTGCTCCCTTGCTGACACATCCCATGTCCATGAAAACATTTCCCTGGGACAACATAAAGCTCATCCCACTTCATCAGCTCCTTCCAGGCGGTTGCCCTCCCTTTTTGAGGGAGGACACATTGCTGGAGGATCGATGGCCTTTCATCTCCTTTGCCTTGTAATTTGCAAGCTGGCTGGGTCGCGCTCTGACGGAAAGCAGGGGCAGGTTGACAGCTCTTTCCCCCAGCACCCAGGTAAATGACAGACTAGCACGGGGATAAAAAGTAGAGCTCTCCTACCTTTGAGGCAAAGCTGCTGCAATAAAATCCTTTTGAAAAGCAGCTGCCCTTCATGTATTTCAGGAATTTGCCCTGTCCGGAGCTCTTTACAGAACTGCATCCTTCTGCTCCCCATCAGCTTCCTGCTTGTGATGATAAGGTAGTTCATAAAAAAAAAAGAATATCTATTTTGCTTTCCTCAGAATCCTATTTTACATGTGCTCTGTCTCACCAGGACATTTGTATCCATTTCCTACTACGTCAGTCTTCATAGGGCATCCATTGGTTGTAAAATTAGAGTCACTGTACAGCTATGACAATAACCAGGAAGGGGGGTAAAGGCCCAGAAAAACTTTTAAGGTGTCAGTAAAGAACCCAAAGATCTTCTCGTAGCTGAGGTCATAACCGTGATCAGCTAATGAGCAACCAGTGAGTCACATATTTCTCCTAAAGGGGTACTTTACAAGTGCCCTGTCATTTGTGCAGGAAGTTGCTTTGTAAAGCTTTAAAACCCCCATGATACGTTACCAGCTAAAGGTTTCTATCGATCTCTTGCTTTCATTCCCTTTAACAGAAATTTATAGGAATTTGATTTTCTTGTGACTTCTAAGGGCTGATAAGAGCAAGCTGCTCAGGCAGCTCCAACGAGGTGAAAAAGCGTTGGAGTTGTAACAGTGCGGAGCTCTCGCAGTGCAGAAACGCTGCCAAAGGCGGAGAGAAACCCCAGTGTGACATGTTGATAACATCCTCCCATCAGGTGGTCTTTTCCCCTAGCTCTAAAACGTCAACAAGTCTGAGGGAAATGACTTTGTTAAGCTTTGAATGACCTACTTTTGGGTATCTGGGAATAACCAGAAGACTACCCAAACCACAAGAGTGCATCTAATTTTAGCAGCCCTTCATTTTGTGTGCGCGAGCTTTTGTGTTCTGCAGCTCCAGGAAAAAACACTGATTTCTTGCTGAGCCAAAGACAAATTTTGTTTGTTTTAAATCGGCCCCTTATTGAGTCACGATCACAGTGAAATCATCCCTCTTGAAATTATTGAGCCTGTAACTGTCGTCTCAATTTTGCATCAAAAACTAATACGGAGCCCATTCCAAAGGATCTGTGGTTGCTGGTCTCTGCAGAAGACATCTAAACAATCCCTGCCGGAGTTAATCTGGGCAGCTGTGGTTTGTGTGTTTCAATTTACCCCTTGTTTTTAATTGACTGGTAGTAAAAGGGTCGACTTCTTCATAGGAGGTTTCTGTGAGTCTTCTAGCTCAGTTATAGGGGCAATCCAGGAAAAGTTAAGGAGAGAAGAAGAGTTTCTAGTGTGTCAGCAGGGAGTCCGAGGACACCCCTGGTGGGGCTTGTTGATGGTAGATGAAAGATCTCTGACATAGTTTGGACAGAAGCAGCACTAAACAAGTATTTGACCCTCGATAGGGATATTAGTGCTGTTTGAAAGGAAGCAAATCCAGACAGGGATTTGCTCCCCAGCCTCCAAAACTTAAACTGGACATTGAACACCACCTCTCTTGCTAGGAGGGACAACACACAACGTCCCTCATAAAATGTGAGAGTCCACTGGAGCGTTAGACTAAAACATGTTTTTAAATCTCGCTCACGCTTGACAGAAAAAGTATAAAGAGAACTAACACAGAGGATGGCAGGCACTGAGTATTTTGGACACTTATTTGACACTTCACAAAATAGAAATCAAAGCCGGTAAAATGCAATGACATAAAGGCAGTAGCACAACAAAACTATTTCCAAGAAGTAGCTCCAGTTGTCCCACTTATTTACATACAAGTGAAGATTTTAATCATTCTTTTGCTGAACTACAAGGACATCCTAGTGTCCTGGAGACAGAAGACCCTCCCAGCTGATGGCATCGACCATAAAAGCAACCTGCAACCGCTGGCAGCTATGGACGGGGTGACCATAGTTTGGGAATGTGTTGAGTATCTGATCATGGATCTCTCCATGGAGTCTGCTTTCGAGGCAAGCCTTGGGCAGTCTGACTGCTGCCTGCTTCCAGCCTTGGCCAGGCTTGGCAGGACAAAGCGGGTGACAAGCACTCTGAAAGCCAGGCTGTTTAACAACCAGCCCTTTGCCATGCTATGCCAAGAGCGCCCTGCCCCAGGGCGGTGTTTAGGAACACAGGGAGGATCCTGTTGTGGCCTGTCCATCCCACCATCACTAACCACCCCCATCTGCAGAGGAACATGGAGCCTACCTGCTTGGAGGGCTCACAAACCCCTTTCCTGGAAGATTTCTACCCCCTTCTGAAGGCCTGTGTGGTGAAATGAGCGGGGGTTTAACCCTTTCAAAAGCCCATCTTGCTTTCGGGTGTTTACTGTAACAGCTGTAGAGTTTCTCTGTGCGGGTGCCCGGTGTTCTGTTTATGGGATTAGCCTCAACGGTGGCCAACAATTGCCATGAGGTGACGGCACACTCTCTAAAAATGCATCTTCATCTTTTAAATGTCCCTCTTTTCAGTGTCATTTAACACACTGTTGGTAATGTATTTGTGATACGTGTTTGAAGAGGCACGGGCAGAGTGTCTCCTGCCGCTGGGCTGTGAAGCACTTTGTCTACGTTTGGTGAAGTTGTCTCATCTCTAAATTTCCCAGGTTTCAAAGGACAACTGAGTTTGACCATAAAGGTAGACAATTAGGAAAGGTGTTTATGCAAATAATTGTCTCAGACTTGAGCTGTGGTTTTCGAGGCCCACACTTCAGTTCAGCGTTGGATTTGGAGAGGTGTTGGTCCGATGATCTGCTTGAGGACAAGCGGTGACAAAGGGTGAGGATGCAACAATTCTAATCCCCAGTTCGTCCATCAGAGCTGGGTGCGGGGAGGCTGTGGTGTTTCCTGGGAGAAGTAACCTTTGTCTTGAAACAAAAAGCCAGACAGTTCTTGTAGCTGAGCCTCCGAGCTGTTTGCAGGGCTCTCTCTGCTGCCTGTTTGCTACCACTCATTCGATGTATCTTGCAGCAGCATCTTAATTTCAGGCTGTTTTTTTCAGCGTGGCAAATGAAAGGAGAAATAACTTGAAACAAATATTTCCTGTTCTGTGGTATTTAACAATGAAATTGTAAACCACAGAAGGGACCGGGCTTGATCTGAAGGTCTTTGAAGTCAGCAGAACTATTCCCACTGATTTCAATGCGCTTTGGGTCAAGGCCACAGGAGGAAGAAAGCAAATGCTTTCTGCCCAAAAAAATATTAACCATTGGCATTCAAAGAACAATAAAGTCTGATGTGTAAAATGTGTTTCTTTAAATAAGGCAGTCAGGAACTTTATTTAATTTCCATCTGCTTCCTAATAATTTGCCATTAATACAGTAAAAAGTAGTAACACATGTACAGAAGTCAAAATCATATACTGAGGAGAAAAAAACCCACTTTATACTGTTGTTTGCTTCTTATGTGCTTCTATTCCACTTTGTGAAAATCGTTATTTCTCACTAATGCAATGGTGCTTATGCTGCTGGTTATATTATCACGGACTAAGACTGTAGATTTCCAATTGAATTAAACTTCACTGCACTGATGGCGGTTGACAAATATATCAAAATTATTATTCTTTCTGTACAATTCAATCTTTAAAAGTCCCAAGGTGGGGGGTTTTTTGTGACTGAGAAGGAATAGGTCAAAGATACAGAATTCAGGAGGCAGTGTTGTTGTGGGAGCAGCGTAGGGCTTGCCACTCATGTCACAGCATTAGTTAAATAGGCTGCGCGCAGCAGCTTCGTATGTAAAATCACCAATAGGTTTGCCTGCAAATTTTGTCTCACACAGTTATTAAATCAAGAAAATGAATCTATTTGCCAGCTGCCTACTGCCCACGGATGCTGTCCCTCTGAACTGGCAGACCCATCACCATGTCAAAAGGCCGTACTCGTCTCACACATGACAACAAGCCCACCGGGGTCTGCACGTGCTGGGCTTTTTGGCACGCAACAGCAAAGCCCACGTAGCTGAGTTTGCCCATGCAACAAGCCACCACCACTATCTGTGGCTAGCCAGAGGGGAGATCCCAGCCTGGTGAGCTGCAGGAGGGGGGAGGACTGTGTTGGCACAGCCAGGCTGTGGTACCTGCACACAGAACCGGTGAATCAGCGTCAGCTGGAAGGTACAGCAAGACAGGAGGGGAACTGGATTAAAGGCGATGCAGAAAATCAAAGCATACGGATTAATGCCATTTTGCAGCCATCTTTAGTTGTGGCAGTGACCAGCCATGGGGTGTGTTACAGGTGAGAGGAATTTTTCAGTGAAGTCTTCCCATTTCAGGATACTTCCGTGAAATAAACTTCCTAATTTTTCAACACCAGCCCTGTAAATGTCCTCCCGCCGTAGGAGCTGGGGCATCGTTTGGAGGTGAGCACGGTTTATCTGAGGTTTCAAAGAGGAGAAACCAGAATGGAGTGAAGAAGTCTCTCACCATTTGTAAGAACCATTATTTACCTTCACAGGAAAACCACAAAGCAAGGCAAACATAACATAATTAAAAAACGTGTTGGAATTTTTTTTTAAACATCCGAGATAGCAAGCATGGTACTATTTGTACTAAAGTATGGGTGCTGCCAACCACAGTCCAGCAAGAGACCAGTTCGGCTTAAGCTTACTCCTTGGAAAATCTCCTCCTTTTCCCCTGTGTTTCTTCCCGCTGCAGAGCTGCACTAACTTGGGTTGCATAAATACAAGAGGAAAATTCTACCGAAGAAGAAAGGGTTGTGAAATCACTTCATCCTCTTTCAGCTGAGAATTCTGTGTCCTTCAGGCTGCCAGACTGGGACGCTGTGGTGGTCTCAGGCTGGAAAATCATGTTATCACGTGTTATCGCAAAGGCAGGTTTTCTGAAAGGCTGTCTTACAGAAAACTGAATTTTCCGTGGAAGTTACCTGTATACTTCAGTAAGTGCTTTAGAGCAATTAGAAAAAACGGCATATGGTAAAGCTTTCATATTTTTATAACATGTTAATGATTAACTGACTTCTTACATCTTTGTTGACTTAGTGGGAGAGTGACAAGGAACCGTGAGGTACCTATTTGGTAGCGTAACAAGTCGGACAATTTGCACGGGCATTTTTTTCCACCTCCCTTCTGGAACTTGCCTCATCCAGCTGACACTGCTTCAAAGCCTTAGGCAACTCCCAGACTCACAGAAGTAAGTCTCTTTCTGGTTTTTTATGCGACTTATTTTATGAAGTGCTGATAGAGAACAGATGGAGAGAGATTTAAATATTTATTTGTTTCCTATAAGGAATGTTTTCCCAACTGGGAATTGAAGAATTAAGTTTTCAAGCATTAAATCATAGGGATATTGCTAAGAAGAGACTTTCTTAATTACTATGCTCTTGGGTTTTTTTTTTTAAACTCACTTTCTGCTGCAAGACTTGGATTGAACAAAGGATTTAGTTAGTAAGCCATGTCCAGTATAGACTAATAAAGCTGCATCTAGGCTATAAAACTTTTCAAAAGCAGGATTTGAACGTTAACTTCAAAATGCATGCAGTGCCTGGCAATATCTAAAGCAAAAATATTTGCTTAAAACATGAAATAAATGGAAATAAATGAATTCCTGCTTACACAGGCTGGGAAAAATAACTCTGTGCGTGTTTTATATAGGAAGAGTTTATCATGAGCTTTCTCTTCAAGGTGGTTACAAGTTGCAGCAGAATTTCAACAGGCAGATGGACTGCAGTCAGGGAGACTCATACTTGGCTCTTCTCTTGTTTCCAATTTTTAGTGTACTTTATTTTAGCTGTGCTATCACTTACAGAGAGACAGGTTCTGTCTCCTGCCCTTTTGGAAAGCTCTCCTTTCAGCCACTCACCCGATGCCTGTGGAGGACAACCTGGTTGTCAGGTTGCTGTGTGCGGATCGTGTGCTCTCCCATTCCCCCTCCTGCAGGCAGTTCCTCATGTGCTGTCGGCACAAGAAACACTCGTTCCCCTGGACCATGCAGCACGTCCAGGCTGAAGCTCTGGGTGCTTCAGGCGTTCTTCGTTTCTCCTGCAGGCACCAGGCAGCATTAGCTCCCATTCTCTTGGCTGGAAGGCGACTCCTTCTGGGTGACATCTTCCCATGCCTCAAGCCTGTATTCGGTGCCCTCATCTTCCCAGTTGCACGTGAGCTCTCTGGGACCTGGATGTGGTCGCCTGAGACGCACTTCTGACCCCTTAGCACTCTCTCCTCTATGCCAGACACCCGGAGCAGGCAAGCTCTTGGGCTTCCCTCTGCTTTCTGAAGCTTCCTGAGAGGATCCCATCTCAATATAGCCAGTGAAGCTGTCTTGGCTTTTCAGGAGCTGTTGTTCATGGCACATCCCTAAACTGTTCTGCTTAGGCAGAACTGTTCTACTTATATGGCAGGTGCTGATGACTGGCCCATCCAGCCCTGCCTGGTGCTTCAGGTCCCAGAAGGGCAGAGATAGAGCAGAGGGGTGGCTGCTGCTGGGGAAGGTATTACCTAGCACATACCAACCTCTGAAGAACCTCTACTATGTGGCAAACTCCCTCCATGCAAACACTCTGAAAGCTAGTGCCATCTGTCCCTCACCCCATCATGTGAAACAATGCATTTAAAGACAAATCTTGCAGGTGATTGCATGGTTGGGCGCGCTTTCCTCTGCCACCCTACGAGTTGGACATCACCCCCTGGCACAGGCCCTCACCCCAGGAGGGAGTCTGAGACCCAGTAACCTGAAAAGCCCACACGCTAATTAATATTTACACACACCAATTAACAAAGTATGAAAGCTTTTTTTTTTCCTGCATTTACCTGGAGATTTTCTAAAATCTTGTTTCAGGAGCTTAAGGCAGGTTGAGTTTTAGAAAGCAGACCTGAAACCTGGCTGAGATATACAGAGTGCTGTATGTAATCAAAACAGCTTTTCAGAAGACACAGTATTGATTCTAGAGGTGAAATGCGTTTGATGCCATTTAGGTTTCTCTGCTCTGAGAATTGATATCATAGCCCCAGCCTTTTGTCACTAGCAATTACTGGAAGTAAAAGAAGCATTGACAAAATTTCAAGTAGAGGCTCCACTTCTGTTTCCTCCTGAGATCATCAGCAGGTACAATCTTTACCTCTTCAACTGCATTTCATTCTTTCTAAAGGTAAGCGTGATGCACAGATGACCCCAAAAAGACTCTGTGAAACCACCTTGCAGTTGAAAGAGCAGCTTGCTTTCATTTTTTTCTCCTAGAAGCAAGCTTGCAGCTGTAGGAAAGTCAACACAGCTCCCAGGCACCCTCATCTGTTTCTTGTAACTAAGAGGGGGAAAGTCCAGACTCATTCTGCCCCTGAAGTATATGGGCAATGGCTCAACATAATTTTCATAAGCATCTACTCACTGTGCGATGCTTGATTTAAATATAAATAAGCACTAAAGATGAAAGGATCCTTCAAGTTTCTGTATTTGGATGAATTCACTACCATCTGTCACCTTTTGCTGTTAGCTTCTGTCTTTGTGCAGATTTCCATTGAATGCTAGCAAGCCTACATTTTGCTTTTACTTGGGTAGGGTATTTAGTTAAAAATACATCCATGAAGTACAGCCCTTCCAAATGAAGGAAATGAAAGATGTATTAAGAGAGAAAATGATAGCAAGGGACTACCAGGTGAGAAGCAAAAAGGAGACCTTCCAAAGACTGTCCCCAGAAATTGCTGGGATGTTTGCTGGATTGGACTGAATCAATTTTAAATGAAAATGTTGATGAACTCATGGGAGACCGAGAGATGGAACCGTGGCCACCTCTTAACACTTCTCTTGCTTCTTTGGGTGGGAAGAGTTTTTAGTCATGCTCTTCGTCCACTGGCAGAAACACCACATAGACCTAGCTTGGTCCTCCTGGCAAGATTGCCTTTGTAGGCTAGCTCCATCCCAGGAAATAGCTGGCATGCAGACTTCGAATGCTGAGATCTGCAGCTCTGAGTGAGCTTCCAAATCAAGAACCACATGCCAGTAACACTGACTAATTATTCAGAAGACCTCCTGTGGCTGACTGAATATAAGTTCATTTGCCTTCGGAAATTTCATATAGTGATTGTGTTACGTCATTGTATTCTTCAGACCATAGAGGTAATCTTACTATACTAATTAAATTAATTCAAAATATTTATATAATTACTAAAGCAGGAAACCTGCCAGTAGATCATGCCAATTCTGTCCGTGTTAGCACAAACTGCCATATGATCTGGGCTTTAAACTGTGTTTTATCCAATATAGCTCTAAACATGCAGGGAGTGAACTTTCACATTTTTCTTTCAGAAAGGTCATCTGCACAGGGACCAAAAGGTTTTACCAAAAAAAAAAATTATTTACTTTTTTATGCGAATGACAAGTTAGCAATGGATCGCATTCTTCCTTTCGGAAGGGGATGCCTCTGTCGTTGCAACCTCCGGGAAGGGCGCTGCTGGTGTCAGAGCCAAGTTCAGCTCCTGCATCACCTTCAGAGGATGGGGACTTACAGGGGGTCACCCCAGCCCACACGCTGCTCAGGGAACCCGGCTGCGGGGGGTGCTGCTGCGAGACCCAGCCTAGCCCAGGACCCTGGCCCTCCTCCTTCCTCCCTTCCTTCACCNTTCCTTCCTTTCTTTCTTCCCTCCTCCCTCCCTTCCCTCCTTCCTTGAGGTCCCTCAGCAAGTGAGGCGCTGGGAAGGGTGAAATCCTGGAGGGAGACGCCCTCTGCAGCTCACTCCCGGTTTTACTTGGAATCTGCAAGCGAAATGTCTTTTTCCTTTTATTTTCTTTTTTTTTCTTTTTTTTTTTTTGTAGGTTCGACCTAAACCAGTTGCCCANTTTTTTGGAAGCGCTTGCCATAAGAGTCCTGGAAAAATAAACATATCTTGCTACATTTGGGCGAAACCGGGTTTCCCTGATGTTTTTTGCCTGCCGGCAGGGACACAGCAAGACCTCGACTGGACGACTGGGGTGGGATGCCCCCGTCTCCCAGCACCCCGAGGTGCTACGGGTGCTGCGACCCGTCAGAAACACGAAACTAAATATGTTGTTCTGAGGCAAAATCTTCCCTTAAAAGCAATGCTTCTGGCGAGGGAGATGTATCCGTTCTCATTTGATGCTACCAGCGAAACTTATAGTGTGTTTATTAATATTCGCAATGCTGGAGACTGGAACCAGGAACTACATCTTTGTTTTAATTCTGACATGTTTTCATGTGGCAAGCAACTTCCTGTGACTATGACGCCTTGGTATTTTTTTCCATATTTTCTTGCTGAACTTTGAGACCAAGAGGTCACAAGTATAAGCCTCTGTCTGGTTTCCCAAAACAGACAAGTACGATAACTGTAATTTAATTTCACCATCGCCCTCAAAAGCACTTCTGTTTCACCTTGGCTGTTCTCTAAGTCAGCCAGCACCATCAGGTTAGACCAAATGAGCTCCAGTGGGGCAGGGTGTGGAGAAATGAGCCAAAATGAATCATTTCCTACATAAGCAATTTTTCTGTGTCTAGACATTTGGGACCTCATCTAAAGCCCATCTTCGTTAGCTGGTTACTCTCCAGGGTTTTGTTGAATTTTTTCATCCTGCGTGTTTGCTTGTTCTGTGAGGTTTTTTTGTGAATCTCATGGGGAAAAAAAGGAACTTTTCCCATTTTTTAGTTTTGTAATTCACTTCTGGACATCATTCTAAGTCGCTTAGCACACACAGGTTTGACAGAGGGCTCGGTAATCACGGCTACAATCTCATTTAATTCTGTAAGCAGACGGGTGAATTCAATCCATGGAGACATATGTTGAAGCATACTCGGAACAGCTCTCAATGACTCGGATCAGCCTGCTTGCCCATCTCGTACAGCCTTGGTATCGGTCAGTTGTTTAAATGAATGTTTATGATGTATATGAAAAGTGTTACAGAAATATGGGCTTTACACAAAATGGTATTTGAGGTGTTTAAGGCCAGGCTGGATGGGGCTTGGAGCAGCATGGTCTGGTGGGAGGTGTCCCTGCCCAGGGCAGAACTGGATGATCTTTAAGGTCCTTTCCAACCTAAACCACTCTGTGATTCTACGGTTCTGGTTTGGCCTCCGTGTGCTCAAATGATTGAAACAGAAGCAGGGGGAAGTCAGCACAGGACTTCTTTGATCACACTCTTTTCTGCTGAGCATCTTCCCCTCAGTAGACACCTACAGAAACGATGTTATTTTGGCGTGGAACTGGGACAGAAAGAAAATAATTCATAACGTCCTGTGGGGCTACTGCACCGCATGGCTGGCAACAACTGTTAATTACATAGGGGGGGTTATGGTCACTTTGTAAATAATGTAGCAGATTGAGATAGCGTTTATAAATTGGTTTTGTTTTAAGTAGATAAAAACACAGGAGGTTATTCCGGAGCAATTTCCTCCATATGAGAAAGGATTAAATGTACATTTGCAATAATGGAGATTAATATGTCCCACAGGAAATCAGTCCTACCGGAGGTACACAGATGAACTAGGAAGACAAAATGATAAAATTGCAGATGTTGCTGTGTTTGGCTGGCGTCAAAAACCACTCCGTTCCATCAGCTTATCACTGGCATCAGCTTCAGGACTGAAGTAAGTATATAGTGGGCAGCGGTATGAGAAGATGGAAAATGTTTGCTTAAGGCCATATTGTTATGAAGATATTTCTTATTTAAGATTTCCACAGATTGTTTTCTGCAACTAGATTGTATCACTAAATCTGTTAGGTTAAGATAAGTAAATAGAAAAGTTATTGCTTTAGTAACAAAACATAGTTGTAGACCTATCTTATTATTGGAGTGAACTTGGTACAGTATTTCTTCAGTCTTGAACATAACAGGAGCAGGAGAAAAGCTTATTTTATATAACTCATAAAATATAAAGATCTATTGAACCTTTTAGAGCCACATAATAGATTCAAGGCCATATCTCTTCTGATCACAGGCAATTCCTGTAATTGTTCAAAAGGTTGTATGAAAGATGTGTGAAAGTAAGAGATTTTTAATTTTTTAAATTAGAATAAAACCCTAATTTACACTCAGAATGTACAGTCAGCAAGTAAATCTAAAATCTTTTGCTGGACTAATTGACTAAAATATTTTTCATCACAGCATTAGGATGATTTCCACTAGCAGGTACACCTATTCACCCAAATAATAATTGCCTTTGTAATTTTATGCTGCCTTTCCTTCCCGTGCCTCTCTCTCTTCGCACGGCAACCGTGTCTGCGGCAGAGCAGAAGACCTCCAGAGGATGAGCTCCCTGGTCAGCACCTCGCACCTCCAGCTAGCCGCCTTTGCCCTGGGGACGGTAGGCTGGATCCTGTGCACTGTCTCAATGGGAATTGTGGAATGGAGAGTGTGGCACGTAGACAACACTACCATCATCTCCTCTGGCATTGCCTGGGTGGGGATTTGGAAAGTTTGCTTCATCAGTTACCTTCACGTCTCACCTGGCTATAAAGAACAGTTCTGCCATAAATTCAGTGGCTATGGCTCCTCTGTCCCCCACGAAATTTATGCTGCTCAGGGTCTCCTGTTGATCGCCATGTTCATGGGCTTGCTGGGACTGACTGCCACAATATTTGCTCTGAGAAATGTTTGTATGGGAACCACTCACAAAACTCTCATTACCCGTTTCTTCCTGGTGGGTGGCTTCTTCTACGTATTCTCCGGTCTGTGTGTCCTGATTCCTGTGAGCTGGAATTTCTATTCTGTAACGCACAACCAAAGCATTGCTTTTCCTCCTTCTTCCTACATGCCCTCCAGCCCAGTGGCACAGGAAGCTGGTGCTGCCATTCCTATCGGGATTGTAGCTGTCATCCTCCTGCTGCTAAGTGGAACTTTTTCTCTCTCGTACAGATTGCCAGTGACTGCAAACACTATCACAAAATTCTGACAGGATGAATCCCCTCATGCTGTTCCAGAACTAGAGCATAGTCAAGATGTAAGGACAATAGCACAAGCGATTTTACAGTCAAGGAAATGCAGAATTTAGCTTTAGTCTACAGTAGCCCCACTATTTTGTTATATGAACCAGCTGAATTACCATCTTAATTGTCACATATGACTTGAGGTTCATCTTTGAGATAACTGCTGTTGAGCAGCAACTGTGATTAAGTTTTACTAGTCGTCCTATTTTGTATATACATGTGTTATTGATTAATTTATTTTTTGTGTAAGATATTTACCATGCTCAGAGCTGACACTGAAGTAACCATCCTGTTAGAAAAATGTGAAATGACCTGTGTTAAATGTGAACTTGTTTCCTTGTTGGTACTAAACTATTTTGTCCATTATTTAATTACATTTGTAGCAAAGTATGTTTTGTGGCAAGTCAAGACTTCTAATACCAATAACATGAGTGTCATCATGGTTGTGCCAAATGACTCTTCCCTGAGTTGTCTTACAAAGGTCTTGCCAGTTTCTCCTCTTCCTCTAGGGCACATAAAGACCTGTGTCTTTAATGCTTCTATTTTTCTTTCAAGCTATTTGCATTTTATGTTGCAACATGTTTGCCTGTGGGCAAGGTGCGCTCCTAGTTCCTCACTTAGGCAGAGCCAAAAAGTCTGCAAGGGTTTGCTTCTTCATCAGACACTTCACCGAATCCAAAGGTATTGCAAAAGACGGAAACCACTTCTACAAGTTATTACAAAATAGCTGTTTAAATCAGTGCTCTCAGTAACCAGGAATATTCAGTACAACTTTCAGGTTATGATTCATCTGATGTAGACATCTACATCTAAGCCGGTCACTTCAGGCTCCGTTTATAGTCAATACAGAGACAGTCTTTTTCCAAAATAGATGTCCAAAATGGCTGTGAGATGACATGCTCCCTAAAAATCTGTTTCTCTAAACCCGCTATAATGGCTGTAATAACTACAGTTGCTAACTCTGGTGTACACAACTAAACTTCACCTAAGCTAGATGAAGTTAGGTGAAATGAATCTGTCATTTAAGAGGCCTGTCATTAAAAAAAAACCCAAAACATAAATGTCCTAAATGCTGCAATAAGAGCAATTTAAAAAAAAAAAAAAAAGTTGGAAGGAATGAGTAAATAGTGTTGACAAACTGATGATCTCTTGAAAACTGGTTCCTCAAAAAGTTCATACACTCTTAAAGAAATGCTCCAGGAATCTAAGTAATTCAGCTTTTGCTCTTTTAATTGTCCTCCATTTTCTAAAATACTCATGGATTCAGAGAAAGAAGAAAAAGTAACAAAAATGTAATAATTCTTGTATGTTACAAAAAAAGGTAAAATGCCAGCAAACCAAGTCTTATTGCTTGTAGCTGTTACTACTTCACTTGTTCTAGCAGTGCCATTTTTCCTCCACATCTTCCACATTGTCTCAACTTTGCCGTACCAACTGTCTAGACAGAATTTTGACGGCACCTTCATTTCCCCTCCAGTCTTCCAGTCTCTTCTGAACCAGCAGCCTATCTCATCATTGGTAATTTTTTCATCTGCTGCAAGGGTTTTGACTGTTTACAATGCTCTAAAGCACTTTCAAGTGGTGTTTCAATGAAAGCAATGATTTAATCACTTGTTTATTCTATATTGTTTCTAGTTTAATTTCTACTACACGTCCTTTACTATGTTGGTAGGTTTCATTTTTAAATGTGCAAGTCAATAGAACTGCTATCTCTCCCCACAGGGCCTACAATAGTATTAGATTTTATCTTATTGTAGTTGTAAGGGGGGAAAAAAAGACCTATCCATGTGTTTATGCCAGCATTTCCCACACTAATAAACTACCAGTGAATTTGAACTTTAACAGCAAATACCTGATTCTTCAACATTTTTGACTTCATGTAGGCACAGGAATGACAACCCTAATTGTATTTGTTAGCTATATTCACTAAATTATTGGGTTTGATTTATGTTTATTCTTCTTGGCTAAACCAAAAAGCAACAAACAACATCAGACACACGCCAAGTTTCCACGCTGTTGCCACAGCTATTTACACCAGGGATTCTCTTCATCTGTCCTGATGTGTGGCTCGGAAACACTGGTGGTGTGTCAGACGTGGGCTAGACGGGGAGTAAATTTCCCAGCTAAACACTGGAATAGGTTACCTAAGGAGATGCATGAAGTTTTAAAATTACATTGTTAAAAATAAGCTTAGACAAAGAATGCCATGAACGCCATAGGTAGGAGTGAGCCTATCTCAGGAGCGAGGGGTGATCTAGATGGAGCTCTTGGTGTCCTTTCCCACTGTACCTCCTAGGTCTCTAGTATAGGAGTCTATCAATAGTACATGGTCCAGATTATATGCTGGTATATGATAAAATACAGTCTATGGTCAAATACCAGGATATATTAAAGCTCGCAGTACTTCCCTGAAGAAAAGTAGGAGGGAAAAAAAAAAATCTAAGCTCAAAACAAGGAAGAGGCAAAACTTCCCTTGATTTCAATGGGATCAAGCCTGTCTAATTTTAATCCCTCAAGGCTGTGTGATTCATCGAATTTTACTGAATGTTTGTGTTGATTAAGGTTTTGGTACTGGAGGAAAGTAAAGCTCCTGTGTTTTTAGTTCCCAGCGAGGAGGCATAGTTTCTCTGTGCATATTTTCATGACACGTTTGTTTCAGAACTTGAGAAGCTAAATTACCTTTCAGTAGGTCAGTTTGTTACCATTTCGGTTGTGCTTGTACAGCTATTTTTATGGTTGTCTGCAAAATCAGGCAGCTGAAATGATTTTGATTTAAAACTGGAAAAGTGCAAAACTTCTTTTGAAGACTATTTTTAACTCAGATTTCTTTAGGGAGCTCTGCTACAGCCTAGCCCCATAATCATTTGTAGTACCGCAACTGAGGACAGGCAGCGAGCCGCAGTGCAAAGCCAGGAGTGAGCGGTCAGGGCCTTGAGGTAGAGAGATAAGGGGCAAGAACCTCTTAACAAATTTGACCACTGAAAAGATCCTATCACGCTGCTCCGACTCCAGCTTCAGTGCAGACTGGAACCTGCTGCCTCCCCAGTGACAGCACCACGCGCCTTGTTGGCTCCACCCTGTCTAGGAATGTCTCCTCGCTGGCCTCAGTCTACACATAAACCAGTCTTGCTTTATTTTCTCTCAGTTGACAATAAACAAGTACCTTGTGATTCACTCACATGTCTGAATTCACTGCTGGGGGGAGGAGTGACCTGAACACCGAGCCTCCCTTCCCATTCTGCTGGGTATCAAGGCGTAAGGATAAGGCGCTCATCTTTGACCTCCACAACACACTCCTTGGCATTAATTACCACACGATGCGTTTTGTTAACCTTACTAATACATACCAAATACCTCACCTGTCCATTCATGGTTGCAGACCAAAACATGCATGAATGTATGTTCAATATGCCTCTCAAAGAGGGATGCTCAGATAGTGGATGGAGCTAGAAAGTCTACCGAGATTTTTCTCCCCAGGTGAACACGCAATTCTGACCAACACCATTTACTTTCAGGTAAAGGAAGAGTGAGGAACTGGAGACATTGTACTGCAGAGTAGGTCATCAATTAGTCGGGTTAAGTCAGTAAACAAAATTTTTCTTCAAGTCAGCAGTTTTACATGAAGACAGCCTTAATTGCCAATTGTGAGTACTTCAGCTGATTAAAAACAATGCCAGTCTCAGAAAGAAATGTCTTTGTTGTCACATGGCTTGTGGTATACTACAGTGATGAGAGGGAGGGTGTTTTTCAGGAGAGACCTATTTTTAGACTGTGGACCATTTTTCCCCTAGCATCAAAAAAATGAAATGTCACAGGCAATTTCCTGCTCTTTAGGACATTAAAATACTTCAGGACAAAAAGGTTTTGGTTAAAACTGTAAGTCTGGCTGGCATAGTGTTTAACAGCAAATTGTTTTCTTAAAAAAGGAAACCAGTGTACATTAAATTAAAGGTTCCCAGAAGAGACATGTTCTCTGTGAAAATATACCTTTTTCAAAACTGAACTGGGACTTCACTGATTCTTGCCAACATCTGTATTGTCAGATCCAGTACTGGCTCATAAAAACGTATTTTTCAACCAATATATTCCCTTTCCACTACTCAAATAATTTACTCTATTTCCCTTGCTTGAGAGAGGTGAGATTGTTCAATAATTAGGATGGTGGTTTGGAGTGTCTTTGCTTTCAATTATTGTATCAAGACCCACTATCTGCCAATCAAGAAAATGTAAATGAATCTCATCTTACAGTTATAAAAGCCAATAAATACTGGCTCACAGTTGGGAATGGGGTACAATATGCACTGTTAAGATCCAGTTCACAGAAAGGCAAGCCACCTCCTTTCTCTTGAGATATCTGTGCGCATGAGGTTAATTCCTAGAATGATATTTTGAAGAAGCATATACATTCTGACTGTCTGAGACTACTGCAGGTGCAAGCTGATTTTCGGCAGCTGAATATGCCAGCCCATTATGGAACGAATTGGTACATGTGAAAAAACAGATCTCGCTTTGAATTAACATTGGCAAAGTATTAGCAGATACCGGAGATCAGCTGACTAGAACAATTTCTTCCTGCCCACCCAGCCAGCCCCATGTGGCCTCAGGAAAGACACTGCAAGTAGGAGAGAAAGCACAAGAGAAACTGAAAACTAGAGGCGCTGCGCCCACTGCAAAGGCCTATGGCAGCTGCCGGCTGGCTGAAACTGAGGGGAAAAACGGCTTATACAACAAAGTGCTTAAAAAGCCCTGAAGGCTATGGAACTGAAAATGAAGTAGTCACAGTTTGGGGAAGAGATTGGAAATACCAGTGCTATTGCTGAACAGCAGTTTCAAGGTGTGGCAATAAAACTGGCTAATATGGAGATATTTCATCTACCTCTAAAAGAACTATGTCATATCCAGTAGCTAGCCATGGCCAAAAAAAAGGACTAGATTTCGGGATGAATTTGAAATTACTTAAAAACAAGATTTCTAGTGATTTGTCCATGTAAAGATGTGGTCATCCTCTTACTGGACTTTCAGAAATCCTTCAAAAAGCTTAAACTGTCCATATGCGACTTTCAGAATAATTGATTTCAGTGGACCTCACATCTGAGCTTTACCATTACAAATATGTGTAAAATCTGTGCAGTCTTCCCGTACGAGAGTTTCCCATTTCTAAAATAAAGACAGTAGCAACTTACAAAAAGTTACTACTTTTTGGTGATAAAGGCTTTAAAGATTAGCTTGATGGGACCCACAGATGGCCCTGAAATAGATGTGTTGAACCACTGAGTATTGTTTGTGCTCCGAAGCCATACTGAGGGACGCAGAAGTCCCTCGCGTGTGTGGCACTGCCTTGCTGTTACTAACAGAGCAGAGGCAGAAGAGGAATGGTGTCATGCAAAGGAATGGGAGGAGAAAGAAAGACAGCAAGGGAAAAGAAGGAATAGAAGAGAGTGAGTGAAAAGGAAAAAGAGGCAGATTCCAGGATGCTATAAAAATACAAAATATTATCACTGTTTGACATCATGATTGATAGTAAGTATTTAATAAAAATTACAACACACAGAGGGGCTAACTAACATGTGATGGGTCAAATATGGAAAAAAAGATGAACAAGAAAGCAGGAATCACATGTTTAAAAGACAAGCAAAAATGAACTGAAGAAAAGCAAAGAAAAAAAGTAGATGATACAGAAGGCAACACTGCAAAAGACTAGGGAGGGGGCCCACTGTGCTCCCATCTGACTGCACTGGCTTCAGCAAAGTCCTCCTTGATGGCAGTGACTCAGGCGGGAACTGCGTCCTTTTTGCAGCACTGAGGACACTGAGAACCCGACTGACCAAATGCAGACAGCAGCCGTCTGTGCTGAACCCTGCTGAGCTGCTCAGGCCAGGCAGTAACATAATGTATTCTACTTTCTCCCTACCCCACTCCAGTGCACTCATCCTGGGCCGCGTTTGCCTATGGCATGGCTGTGGCAGGTCACAGAGGTGTCTGGACCATGCCCTGTTTGGCACCACCTTCAGCTGGTCAACGTCAGGTACGCTGGGCTGGATGCTGGGCATCACCTCCCGAGCAGTGCTGAGCAGGGCATACCGACGAACAACACCTCCGGCACCTCCTCCGGCACCGCTCGGGTGGGAACTGGGAAACTCAAGCAGTTGCCGCAGGGTCTCCAGGGACTTCTGAATAAAGTTCTGTCACAGAGTCAGACTTAACAAAGATGTTATCTGCTGGAAACCTTCTTTGCTCAGATGCTATCACTGGCTGCTACAATCCCGTGAGCACTGGGAAAAACCTACAGGGTTTGCTCTAAGAAATATTTATAAGGGTTGTGCTCAGAATCCAACTATCAGCTTTTCCCTGGCTGGGGGGATGTTGAAAATGTTCAGTGGTGATGTGAGCTAATCCCCGTGAGCTGCAGTTTCTGTTCTGCAGCGTGCAGCCACCGTGTCTCATTTCCCTTTCTCCCCACGCCAGCCCGGGGCGCAGGAAGCCGGTGCTGCCGTTCCGACTGGGATTAAAGCCCTTGTCCTGCCGCTCGTGAGTGGGACCCTTTCTCTTTACCATAAACATGCTATTGTGCTGGATGCCAAGGCTCCTTCTGATAACAGAGGCTGCAGATGCCTGTGAGAAATGTGAGGCTGGGCTACAGGATAAACATAGCAACCCAGTGACTTCATCTGCCCCAGGAGCTCTCTGGGTTCAGCCGTGACTCTTCAGGGACATTCAGAATTTGCACAATTCGCTGTTCGAATTCAGGGGAATAGAAATAAACTATGTGACAAACGATTTTCACCCAAAGAATTATTTCTTACTAACTCTGACGCTCTGAAACACTGGTATGTCTTGGTCAGGTAGCTGAGTTCATGTAATTGTTGATGATGAGTGTGATTTCTGAAGTGACCTTCTGCATATGTGGACTTTGTTCCGTTTGTTTTTCAGAAGCATGTAAATTCAGTGTTCATTTAATTGAATTTTTGCCTGCTGTAATCAAACGCTGTATCAGTGGGCTCTACCAAAAGGCACCTAAGGGATGCTTTTTTTTAATAGCATCATTTTAGAACTGGCCTGCAGTAGTTCACACCTGCATTATGCAGGTAGACAGACATGATGCTTAATATGGTTACGTGTAGCTTTAAATATTATAACCTATGGTAGGAAAAAAATGAGATTTTTGAAGAGACTGTACTTTTTAATGTAAGGATTTTAAACTAACGGGTATAATACCCTTCTGGCAGGAAGGCACACAGCACATGCCAGTTCATCCTATCTTTCCGTGGATGCAGACCATGAAAGCATATCCCATGAACCTATCAATGGGATTAGTTGCAAGAGCATTAATACCTTATCTTCTTGTTGCTGTTTCTCAGAAATGTTTGTACCCGCCAGGACATCTCTCTATAAATAGCTTCATTTCCAGTGATTCTGACTCAGGAATTCTGAGACTTACATTTTGCAGCTGTACATAGGAAATGTTGCTTGGTTTCCTAGTAGGCCAGAATTCCCAAATGGTCCTGGTGATGTTCAAAGCCGATGGCAGACAGTCACCAAAGTTGGTGGCAATCTTCAGTGCCACTAGGGTCCTTCTAGCTGCCATGCTCAGCCCAGTCCTCTGAAGTTGCTGTCTGAAGGTGCTGCTCTCTCTTTAGGAAGGCTTTGGAAGGCATCAACCCAGTGGAAGAAAGTGTTGCCATCACCCATAGCCTATGGTATACTCCTGGGAGGAGTTTTATCCACAAATTTCACAAGCTTTGACATGAACCTTTAAACAGCAGTCATATGAAGATTGTTGTTATTGGTCAGAAAAATTTGCTTGTGACAAGAGCATTGCTGGCTTCTGAGTGACCTCGCAGCGCTTCAGAAAATCTGTTTCGTTAGTGAAACTTTATATTTGCGGCGGCAAATACAAAATACTCTGGAGTAGAAATAACCAAAATGAAACTAAGTAAGTGTGAAAGATAATTCAGGCTTTTAGCCTGATAAGTGAGTCTTACAGGAGTCTCATCATGGAAACCAAAGGGTATTTAGAAAAGTACTCAGCATCTTGAAGGACTGCTCTTTAATTGCTAAGCTCTGATACGCAATGTAACTGCCTAAGGACATGCTGTCAAAACTTTTTGATTTAAGCTAAAGAAAAAGTAGATAGTTGGAAGAAAACTATCAGAAGTCCATATGACCTAAATTACCCCATTATTCTATTTGCAAATCATGTTATTTCTAGAAAATCTGACAAGGAACTCCAATTCTTTTTAAATGACCTAAATTAAACCCACCCTTATTGTAATGGCCACTCCAACACCTTAAGAGATCTAAAAGATTTTTTCTTGTCTAAACAACCATACAAACTGGAGATCAAGAGCGAGACAAAAGAACACACAAGCATACGAGCAATGAATGACAAACCATGGGAGGAACAGGAGAAAAGCAACACTGAACTGAAGAACTATTAAAAAAAAGTTGTGAGGGATAAGGGAGAAGAAAGTTGAGTGAGTCACTGAGGACAAAACCATGACAGAGGCAGGAAAATACAAGCAAAGTTGAAAGAAGAAGAAATGGAAAGCGAGAGGAAGGCGATTTGACAAAGACAGGGAAGAGCAGAGGATAAAATCTGGTTGGAGGTTCAGAAAACACAGTTTTGCCTGTGCTGAATTCAGCCTGAAATAGTCTTCTACTCAGAAAATGAGAACAGACACTTTTATTTTAGGAATTTGGATGGAAGACAAAAAGAATAAGCTACACAGAGAGATAACTTAGCTGCCTGTGATTTCATGGTTGACTGAGGGTCTAGCGTGCAAATCCAGAGAGCTTAGAGTTGGTACATCTGGCAGTGGAGAATGCAAATGATTGCAGATTTATGTAATACATACAAAATTTATTTTGCAGCATACATGCCTCTTGGCACATCCTGTCCTTCTACTAGTATTCATCTATCTAAGGCTTTCTCAGGAATTAACTTTTGGAGTTACAAGGGTTTGTAAATGGATGAGCAACATCTTCATCCTGAGAGGTATATCCATGTTAGTTTCTCCGAAATAATAGTTTTCTCTGTCCATTCACTGCAGTCTGATGAATTATGCTGCAAGAGGAAGGTTTAACCCCAAAGCCAGTTTAATCCATTGCTTACACAAAACCTTAGAAATAGTGTTCAGTTACTGGAAAGCCAGCAGAGCAACTCCACGTTAACACAGCCTCTTACAAATGCACTCTCTGATGAATTCAGTGCTGGTGAGTAAACAAAAAAAGCAGAGAGTTCCAAAGAAAAAGAGCTCTTTGTCTTTTAAAGCAGAAACAGTTTATAGCAGAGTGGGTAGACTTGATAAGAGTAGCTTCTGCTTTCAAGCTTTTACAAATAACAAAAGTTTATAGATCAGTCTGCTTTGGCAGATTGGTGTCGGTGACCAAAGTCTGGATTAGGAACCACAAAAATGCTGTTACCCAGCCCCTGTGGTAAGTGATCTAATCACTGTGCAATGGCCAGACGCACAACTGTTGGGACAGACATTCATGTCTGTGAAGTACTCAGAAAATTGTTTGCATTGCTCAGACAACACCTGGACTGCTGAACTAAGGATCAGTGATTTAATACCATTAAGAGTGAGTAGTAAAAAGGCAGCTACAGCTTGGTTTTAGGACAGGCTGCCTTTTTGCCAAATTATCTCTGGGAAAAAGATTATCAGCTGACATCATAAAATGAAACCAATTAACAACAGTTGAGAAACTGGGTCTTGTCCTGTAATAGACATGCATGAAGATTAAATATGCTGAAAAACTCCACTAACCTTAGTTCAGCCTTCTCAGAGTCATCACCAGGCAATGGGATTATGAAAAAAAAATCCATGTAATTTGTGATGTCAGTGCTGGTTATTTGATTCCCCTTTCCTGATCACTTGTCAAATAATTCTTTTCTTATTTTGCATGAATTAATTTTCTTCTTTTTTTTTATTATGGGTATTTCTGATGGGTGAAATTGTACTTATTCAGATTGAAAGGCTGGAAGGTTATTCTTGAGAGAAATAACTGATTCAAGCCTGGGGAATCTTGCAGAAGAAATTGTAAAACCTAAAAGGAGATGAACTTTGACTGAGAAACTCTCTCATGAAAGACATGAAAGAAAGCTTCCTTCTTATGGATTTAAGCAAAATTGTTAAAAGACAAAGATCCCTCTTAAAATAATTTGGTCAAGTGTTTTAGGACACAGATGCAATTGCAGTGCTGTTGACTTGCAACAGCCATCCATGGCTCTTTGACACATTCCCTTAATGGAAATGTACCTCCTTTAACAATTTCAATGTTGATTAAATATGTCAGTTTATAGTTTTCTGGTTAAATATCTAAATTATACTCTTAGGGCAGTAATTTGAGGATTTTTTAGAGATGCAGCCCACTAGAGTGAAATCAGGCAATTATTTGTCATTGCTACAAGGTCCAGAAGTGACTCCTTTGGCTTACTTGCTGGAGACCTGGGCTGGGATGAGGAATGAGTTGGTGCCAATTTCACATAAAAGTTTGGATACTCACATGTTAACATGCTCTAACATGTGAATTTGTAGAAGCCCCAAAACCTCAGTTTCTAGAGCTTTGTTCCCATCACTGTGAATGAGAATAAAATTCAGTATCTTTCTTCAATAAGATTTTAAAAGAATCCCACAACATACTACAGAGAGTTAAATGTCTGGAAACTCTGGGGACACTCTATTCCTCTGCTCCTTCTCCTGAAACTGGGTCACTCAACAGCAAAAAACAAGACTTTGATCATACAGAAAAGCTCAGCTGCACAGCTGGGGGCTCAGCAGTGCTAACCACAGAACCTGTCCTGTTGCTCAAGGTAAGGAGGGCCTTGAACCCAGGTCATCCACTTCTAAAAGAAATGTGCTCTTACAATAGAAAATGGTGATTAATGTCCTTGCAGACATTTTTTAAAGAAGCCATCACTGCATGTTATGAGGGCCTGGATCCACTTGATGAGAGTCAAATGTGCTCTGCTGGGTTTTAGCGTATTCCAGAGGTGTGGATGGGTCATGTTTCTAATGAGCCTAATGGGGCTTTAGCAGGCGTTACCTACCTGGCCGGAAAAACCTTGGGCTCTTGCCCAATACCGAACTTCAGGTATCACTAAAGCTTTACATGACACAAAAAGCACAACTTAGACTTCGGACCACCTCAGAACTCAGGCCTTTCCTTCTGTAAATTCATAGTCATCGCATGCACTGGGTTTTTCAGTGAAAGTTTAATTTTCTGCACAGCCAGTATGACACCAAACAAAAACATGACAACAACTCATCACTTTCAGGTTAAAAATGTCTTGACCATAATTTTTTATGTTGCCTAATTGGAATTGCTTTCTGTATGTTAGGGTGGGGCTTGTGTATAGCATTAATGCTTCCTATAGAACAGAAACTGTGGTACGCAGAGGACACTGCTTTCAGCTCATCTGTGGACGTTTTAGGGTTCAGACTCTGGAAAGCCCCACATTATTTGAAAGAACTCTTCTAAAAGTTGTCATTAGCATTATAATCCTCCTGCCTCCATGGAAATTGCTGCCAACCAAGACTGCCCTACGCCAGCTGCTGCCATGGAGATAGCAGCGACGTGCTTGGAGGTCTTTGCTTTGCAGAATATCTCCAACAAAGAGTTTCAAAAATATATTGCATTTTGTCTAGTGAAAGGAATCCTAAACATCATTCCCAGGAATGCTGTTTTAATGCTAGTAATCTTGAGTTCAATTAGCAGTTAAAAATCAGGGCTTTTCTTTTTTTCCTGAATACAAATTCTCTTCCAACCCAGGAGGAGGGTTGCTCCTTAGAAAGCCGGGGATGCTGTTTCTAGTGATTTCACTTCTACTGCCATTCTTAAGCAAGATCTTAATGACCTTTGGCAGATGTATTTTTATAGGGTACACCTTATCAATAAAAAAGAAATAGTCTAAATTTAGGCTCTGGCAAACAACAAAAAAAGTAAATTCTTTCTGTTGGCTCAGAACAAACCTGTCCTCCTTGTAGGTCTGGGTTACCAATTGAGTCATGGTACTCAGAGAAAGTATTTCTTACCGATAGTTGCTCTGGGACAGTCTGTATGAAATATCTTGCATTTCTAAAAGAACTTTTGTAACAAAAACTGGAGAACAACCTTTCTCACCCTGCTGTTGGTTATCTTCCATGGCAAAATTGTACGTATGTAAGTGCTGTCATGGATCATTCAGCAATTCATGGAGAAAATCTTTAGTTTGGGTAGCCAGTTTCAAATGGCATCTTTAAAATTTAAGTTTCATAAGATCTCTGGAAATGAAGTAACAAAGTGAAGGATATCTGGGCTTGACAAGATGGAATGGCACCTCATATGTTATGTTGTTCTGAGGCTTTAAAAAGCTTTGGTCTCTTATCTATTGCTTTCATTAAAGTTCTTTACATTATGCACTTAAATATATCTACAGTGTGGGTAAGCAAATTCTGTCACTTGTAACACAGGTGTTGCACCTGTATAATTGGGAAGATAAACCAGCTTTGGGTGTCCTCTAGCGAGTGCTGTGTCTCCTACTGCCTCCTGCAGGATATTAACCCCTATCAAGGACACACGTTGGCCTGACCTCGCCAAAAGTATTGCTGTTCTGTTGGGGATGGCTGTTGTGCCTTTTAAAAGGATTCATCCTTGCAGACAACCATGGAACGCAAAAGCGTCATGATCTCATAAATGTCTCCCACTCTGTTATCTGAACGCAGAGTGTTTGAAGCTTGACTTTGAAACCACAGCTTTGCCCGCGCTGACCGGCCATGCTCGTAGACATGGTGGAGTTTGCAGTTCTCCTCAGGGCATAACTGAGCTTCAGAGCTCCCGTGCTGCCCATCAACATCTCGTCCACTGACTATGATTCCAGCTATGATTCCAGCTGTGACTCCAGGTGATGGCCAGCTGTCTCAGCCCTGCACTTCTGCATCTGGAAGTTTTGCACCTACTTCCAGTTATCCCACATCTCCAGGGTAACGTGGTCCCAAATACCCTGGCAAGGAAACCAGTTGTGGTAACAAAGGTTCCCCAAAAAGTCATAATCTGGGCCTTCCTCCTCAGACAAAAGGACTCCCAGGCGGGTCAGTTCATTTGGGATGTCTGGGAGCTGATGGTGCCAGTAAAACCCACGGTTCCTTCCCTGTGGCACTTCTGTTTGGAACGATAACCAGGCTCGGGGTCACAAAAAGCTGTGGATCGGGCTGCACCACGATCCAGAGCAGAAACAAGGCAGGCGTACCAGCAGCAACAGAATTAAAGGCTGCCATTACATGCAAGGCTTTGTACAAGCGGCGGTGGCGGGGACAGCGGGCCGGTAACACGGCTTGTGAAAGGCAGAGATGAGGACTCCATGGGGCACCCAAGGGTGGCCTGATGAGGGGTCTGCAGCTGAGAAAGCAAAGCTTTCCTTCAAACAACTTCAAACCATATATACGGTTAATAATTAGGATTGGTCCAATTAATAATTGATGCAGGAAAAACAGACAGCTCTGAGAGAACGGTCTGTGGAAAGGGCGCAGCGTACATGGCTGGGGGCTCTTGGGCTCCTCAGAACCCCGGGCTTCAACCGAGGGCTCTCCCCCTGTCCGGCGCTGCCACACGCTACGGCGGCCCTGTCCCTGCAGCGCCGCAGAGCTCTCCGGCGGGGGGGGCACGGCTTCTTGCCCCCTCCCCCCTTATCCCCCCCCAAAAAAGCTGCTGGGACCGGGCAGAGGCCTGCAGGAGAACGGAGGCCCGGCGGCCCCGGGGCGGGCCGCGGGGCGCGGAGCCCTCACTGCGGCGCTGCTGACGGCCGGCAGGGGGCGCTGCCGGCTGAGGCGGCGGGGCCGGGGTGGGGGGAGCCGCCCGCTGCGCGGGGGAGGCCGGCGG
>VXBO01007503.1:117868-134663 GCA_013400135.1 Rhinoptilus africanus | reverse complement strand
CACTTCCCTGGGCAGCCTGTTCCAATGCTTGACAACCTTTTCTATTAAGACATTTTTTCCTAATACCCAATGTAAACCTCCCCTGGCACAACTTGAGGCCATTTCCTCTTGTCCTATCGCCTGTTACCTGGGAGAAGAGACCGACCCTCACCCCAATACAACCTCCTTTCAGGTAGTTGTAGAGAGCGATAAGGTCTCCCCTCGGCCTCCTTCTCTCCAGGATAAACAACCCCATCTCCCTCAGTCGCTCCCCACAAAACTTGTTCTCCCAACCCCTCACCGGCTTCGTTGCTCTTCTCTGGACCCGCTCCAGCACCTCAGTGTCTTTCCTGCAGTGAGGGGTGAGTGAGCGAGTCGAAGCTCTCTAAGCCCTGCCCCAGACTGTCCTCCTCAGAAGGCTGCCTCTCTCCGCTGTCTACAAACCAGTCCACTTGCTGAGACAGAGAAGTTTTTTTCAGGTGATTTATTGTTGAGACCCCCCCCCCAGCACACCCATGGAGAAGACAAGCTGAGGCAACGCATGAGCATACATCAATGGGGGTGTCCATAGTGACTTTCGTAAGTGTTTCTCAGGAGATGTGTGGCCAAGGTGCTGGAGAACTGATTTTGATGCAGGACGGATGTGGTAAACCCTCTACATCCCTCTAGCCATTTTTCTCATAATTCCAGTCGTTTAATTAATACTTTCTTTTTTTTTAATTCCTTATGTAGTTTCCTTGAAATTTTGCAGCATGTGCTGCAAGGTATATGTATTAGTTGTGTTCATTCAATAAAGTTTTTTCCCCAAAATAATACATAGCTCAACAAATGAGCTGTATGGTTGGGGTTTTTTTTCCCTTTGAACACATTTTTTACTAGTGATGTTCACAAAGTTTTTCTTGAGGTCAAATTTAGAATTTACAGGAAGGGAATAAAGATGCCCTTAACTTTTTTTTTTTTTCCAGATTTCAATACATCTTGTCCTATTCTACTAACTTTTTTCTTTTTCAGTTTTTAAGGCAGAAAGACAAAGATCTGAAGGTCTGAAGATCTCAGTTTCCTGCTGCCAGAGAGATTTTTCTCCTTTCTCTCTTTAATCTTCCTGGTGCCTGACATTGTTTGGTAATCTCCCCTCCACAGCACTGCCACATCTCTGACAGTTCAGAAAAAGAGACATTACAAAAAACGTATCCTGAGAAACACACTGTGTATTATATGCCAAACTCTTACGGATGTTTCAGGTTGTCCACATTTTAATCTGGCCGATGAAGTCAATCTGGAGGAGGGCCTGGACAGGCAGTGATGAGCTGTTTGGATTCAGTTTCAAGGCAAACCATCAAACAACATGTCTTATGCCAGTAAAAGGAAACCAACCTGAGGAGCCTTCTGGTGAAGACTTCCTTCCTTTGGAGAATTTATGGAAAGAAAAAAAAAAAAAGCTTTTTATTTAAAAATAACTTGTGGTTCTCTCAAAGACACAACTAGAAAGAGCCTTGAATAGGTAGGAAACACCTGATTTTTAATATTGTCTCAACTTTTAAACCTATCATTAAGGTATGTGGGTAGCAGAGTATGACATCCACTTTAAACTGTAGGTTAAACATTCAGAAGGTTTTATATAATTAGATATTACAGAACTAAGATAACACAATGGTACATAAGTCTTTGAACTATCAAAGACAGCTAATGAATTGCCCTTTGCTCTACCATTTAAATACATGCTGCTTGAGCTGGTGTCATTCCACGTTGGTTTAAGGAACCTGGGAGAGGAGGCTCGCTGCATAATGCGCCGTACTTACACACTATTTGATCTTGGATTTTTTGAAAGATTTAAGGGTGATTGGTGCCTAACTGTTTTTGACCGGAAGCTTTTCTTTTTCTTTGACTGGAGGTCAGTATTAGACACCTAAATCTTGAGGTTCCCACCCATTCCAGCTAAGTGAAAAACTGAAGCTGTACAGGTCTTCAAATGAAAATGAAACCCTGAAAATTCTAAATGAAAATCTGAAAATTCTAAATGAAAAACTGAAAATTCAATTGTGGTGGAAAAGGGGAACGCCTTCGCAGGTAACATTGCTCGGTAATACAAGACAGAACAGAGAAGGCAAAAACTAGCTATGCAAGTCTAATACTGCTCAAAAAAAGAATGTTGCTACACCTAATTTAACTCAGATGCTGTCATGACAGCTCTCATTTGGATAAACGTTACCCATAAATCTACTTTCTAATAAAGATCTACAAATCTGGACAGAAATTGCAATGCTGTGCAGCAAGAGGGTGTGCATAGGTATGTCTAGTGCCCTGCCTAGTGGCATAAACATTTTTCTGGCTGAAAATTTCCAGGCTTGGTCTGGATTACAAAATAGGTTGAGATGGAAAGAAAGAACTTGAAGTGACATTATTCTGGCAAAAGATTTTAGGCTAACAGACAGGCAACTTTCAGTAAATACAATCATATGAGAAGTGACAAAACATGTAATATAAAATACTGAACTAAAACAACAGACAAAACCATGAAATAGGTATCACTTCTGTTCTTTGTTCATGATTTTCAAATACTGGTTGATCACCAAAATGCATATGCCATGTGAGTGACCACCTTCGTGGATATGAATGTGTAAAGTTCCTACTGAACAATTTGTAGGACTGCAGCCAATATTACAAATGCATTCAAAATATTTTATTTTCTTACAACCAGGAAATAAAAACTGCAATCTATATTAGTAATTAAATTGGTTTATTTTTACTTGGCATGCATATAATGATAATAATTATTGTATTGGTTTTTGCTTCGTTGCTGCCCTAAGAATGTTTGTCTATTTAGCTTTCATAAAGACTTCTGAATGTTTCCTTGTAATACAAGTTATTTCCTTTGAAAAAATACCTGGTTTCTCTCATGGTTACTCTGCTGGCTTTTAATCTGCAGTACCCTGAGCAGGCAAACTGGAGGCTGTGGTTTGCCAATCATACCACTATCTCTGCCTCTAGCATCGCCTAGGTAGGAATATGGAAAATCTGTTTCCTTCCAAAGTAGAGGTGTCTGTTGAATACAATGATGTAATGTGCTGCCCTGATTTTCATGTCTATTAAATATTCTTCCCTCTAGAAATGTATGTTGTTCAGACACTCATGTTCTGTGCATGTTTCATGGGAAGATTAGGAATACTTTTCACCTTCTCCTCATGGAAGGTATTTATGGAAATGTTTCTCAAAGACCAGTTGGAGGTGAACACGTGAGGCCAGAGGAATGTCATTACATCTTTTCAGGCCTCTGCCTCTCTGTCTCTGTGAGCTGGAATTTCTATTCTGTTGTAAACAATGGAAGTATCTCCTTTCCTCCTCCTTTCCGCCTGCCCTCCATCTCAGCCAGGCAGGAAATCGGGTTTGCTCCTCCTCTAGGGACCCTGTAAGGCTTTGCCTGGCTTTTATGGGATCTTTCTCCTCTTTCGCCGATAAACTGTGCAGTCTTCTGTCGAGATAAATCCTGTGATCGTGCCACCTTAGCTATCCATCAGCGAGACATGCTCGGTGCCAGCGGTTGGTTGCAGGAAGCCCTTTGGCCTGCGATCCTATACGTATAGGTAATATTTGAGGCAGCTGGGAACAAATAAAGGTGAGGGTTGGAAGTCACAAAAAGAAAACTGTTGTTTTTGCTAAATGGCTAACATTTGCAAGGATTTGGCAATGTGATTGCCAGCTGCCACAGCTTGCAATTGAGGTCACCTTCTCTTTGTATATAAACATTAGTCATTTACTAAAGAATGTAAAAAACAGGTGTCCAGTGTTCACTGGTAATCTGTTCTTTTAATGGGATGCTGTAAGATAGCACCTGACATAGAACAATTCCTTGTATGCTTGTTGTTATTAACATAAACACACTTGTACTCTTACTTATGCAGTGCCATTGGTATGCATCCTACAGAAAAGATAAACAAAATGACAGATGCCTAAGCCAGATGAAATTACAATTAACCTAATGACAGACAAAAATAAAGGAAGTGTGGCAGGAAAATGTGAAAGAACATAAAAATCACTGCAAGCTATGCTCACTAACTTTTTTTTTTTTCTTTTTAAAGAGGCAGTTCTGCATTTTGTGGCTAATACAGGAAGTGAAGGTTGAAGCCACAAACTAACGGAGGGAAATTTGGCTTCCAGACATGACTCTTCAAAAAGATTTTGAAACGCAGGAGTGCTTTTCACACAGGATGAGAGAAGATACTGAAGACCAAGAAATTTGCATGGAAAAAGCCCACAGTGCTTTGTGGAAAAATGGAATTAAGCTATCTTCTGAAGGTGTGCCCTCCAGAGAGCTTTAAACCTAACCTTCCTATCAGCTGTATAATGTAGCAGGACTTCTGATGCCGTAGCCCTGTCTGCACTCAAACCTACACATTTTGTTTGAACTGCCAGGAACAGATTTCCTTAGGTCATTTCAAATTTATGGGTAGACAAGTCCAAAATTAAATTAAGAAAGCATTTAATAAAATAAATCTCAATGAGAACCTATTAATAAAAGGTACACTTTTTTCTACAGAAGGTTGTAAATTTCTCCAAACGGGATACACAGAGACATTTACTCGTAGCTGCTCTGGCAGAGAAAAGGCTTCCTAAATCAACATCAGGCCTCCCTGCTTTTCAACCCACCAAGTACCCACTGAGACAGATTCACCCGCTTGGTCGGTGACCTGCAGCTCATGTCCCACTCTCACAACCCCGACGGAGCTGCCTGGCTTTTGGTTCCCCACCTCGCTTTTGGGGGCACAAGGCAAATGGAAGAGGGGGCAGGCAGCAGCAGGGAGTGTCGCCTTTCTGCACGGTACAGGTAGCGGGCTCTTGCTCGCCTGTGCTTCGTTCAGTGCAGCATCACTGGAGATGGAGATGAGCCCATTTGCTTTGGTGAGGATATAACAGCTGTGTTGGAGGAGTGATCTGTTCAAGTCACATGTTCACATGATGTGAAAGATGCATGTTTCACGTATGTTGACTATGCCCTAACAACAGACTGTTCTTTCTCATGGTAATTGTAGTGGGATGATGTCATCTATGTAGCCCTTGAAAACCCCAGCATAGCTCTAACCCAAAGACACCAGATGTTTTTCTCCCAGGTATAAGGGAGACACTAAAAATGAGCATGAAGAAGATGCTGTTGCTAGTTATGCTAATTAAGGGCTAGTGTTTAAGAACAGTAGGATCCTGTTGTGCTGAAGAAGGAGCTTGAAAAGTCAAGACAGACACATATAAGGAAAGCACTACAGAATATTAGTCAGTGTAGTACACAGTCATAGCACAATGGCAGGCTAACTGCAGTCAGACTGCATGCAGATATCATCAAATTGTGTTTTGATCATTAGTGGGGTAGCTTTGAAGATATTACTGAAGCAGTCTGCCTCTTCAAGGCAAGTTCTGCTGGGATGATACACACTCAAAAAGCAGCAATCCAAAAAAAAAGCAATCTCAATTTTCATTCACGTATGGTAATCACAACTCATTTTTAATGCAGGAGATAGACAACTACCTAAAAGTGGCAAATTTTTCAAAAGGTTAAGTTCTTCCAAAAGAGTGTGAAACGCTCAGCTGGGACTGAGCAATCAAACAGCACCCTAGCAGAGCTAAAACATTTTTCTGCGCTTGAGCAGCATCATTTTCTTTTTGTCACAAATTGTCGTAGCGTCCCAGCCAAAATTACTGGAATTTTTTCCATTGTGCACGAAGCATTTTTACAGAATAATTCCATCTATTCTTAGCAAGATGTTCTTTGGTGTGAGTTCGATCTATTGTTAGAAAGTGTTTTTGAGAAAATACGATTCTAATCTTGTGGCTTTTTTGCCTTGATATCAAGAGAGTTACTACCAAATATGCAGTCATATCTTTTGTTAATAAAACCAAGTTGCAGGATCTATTAATAGGGTAGTAATAAATAATGGCGGTGTTGGGGGGGAGGATTATATGTCATTTTACTTCTAGTAAAATTATACTCCCCAAGGGTAAGGATATTAGGAAAATTAGCTGCTATTAACCTCATTCACATGCAGTCTGTCTTGTAGAAAAAAAATAATGCATTGGAATAATCTGTGTGGAAAGGAAAATGTCATTTATAAGTTTTTCCAGCCAAAAGCAAAATTCTACTATTTCAGCCCTAAAGCATACCACTGACATATCCTTCAAGGAGCATATTTAGTACAGCTCAGTCCTAAAATTTCATCGTAATGTTGACAGCCACAGCAAACAAAGAAACCACGGCCAGGAATCTCACAATGGGAAAGAGAACGCCACCTGAAATGGCGAGTGCTCATTTTCTAGACTTTCCGTTATTCTCACAGCAGAGTAAAGGACATCCTGAATATGCTGACCCAAGCTTCAGCAGAGCTAGGGGTTATAGAAAAGCCCGTACTAATAATGTATGCCAGCTGGACAGTAACGGGACGATCCAATGGACTACCATAGCTTTTATACACACAATTATCACATTCTGAATGGCATTATGTAAAGTAATGCTTTCTTTTTTCTTTTTTCTGTGTAACCTCTGTATTGATGTATCAGATCTGATAATGGAATTACATCAGTATAATCCATAATCTTCAATCCAGGCATAGATTAAAATTATGTCTCACCAAACGTAAGACACACCGCACGTTCTGTTTGATTTTGGGGGGTTTTGGTTTGGTTTGGTTTGTTTTTTGTGTTCCTTCAATTCCATGAAACATTTAATGGCCTGCAGATCTGTTTTCCCCCAATCCTGTCAGCGATTGGCAGAAGTGGTGTCTGAGACCTACAAACCAAGGAATAACTTAGTAGGCAGCTCAACTTTTTAGGACAGCCAGGCTTGGAAGCTGGGCATGGCTGCCCGCTTTCCGTCTTTCCACTGGATGTCTGCAGGATACTGGCAACTGCTAAAAGGAAAAAGCTGCACTCCACTTCTCCCCACGGAAATTTCCCCCCGGCAATCTCAGTGTCAGCGCTTGCGATGGAAACACTGGCGGCCCTTGGACCCACAGAGTCTAATGCCAGCGGCGCTGGTTGGTGCCATGCTGGTCATCCAGGAAGGTCTCCTCAGCTGCATCCTCGGTGTTGTTTTAAGCCTTTCAGCTTTGGTTTTGACAGAACTTTGTGCTTTTCACTTTTGCGTCCCAAAAGCTCTAAGTGTTCAGTGAATGAGGCAAGACCCTGCACAAAGAGAAAGTCTGGTAATTAAATCAGCTGCCTCCTGGCCCAGAGAACTGGGTTGCAGCCCTGCCTTTGCCCCAAAATTCTTCATTCTTTGTGACAATGGGCAGCCTTTTATAACAGATATTACTAAAGGGTAGTATATTCATTATCTGCTTCAGGCAATTCAAAGAGTGTAACTTGAACATAAAAATCCAGAGCTTTCCAACTAGATGCCCATGTTGCCAGTAGAGTCAATAGAGAGGAAAATACATTCACTTTTCCAGATGGGCACTGAAGAGAAGCTCTCTCTGCTTGGAGCCAGACCAGATCTTCAGTGTTGTATTGCCATGACACAAGGAGCAACTCGGCACGGATCTCCCGTGCATCATATCGCTCTGAGGATACTGACCTTGACATGAGGATTTTTCTGTGCAGATGAGGCATTGCATCGAGTAAGGAATAAAAACTAGTGACAGAACCTCACTGCTGGATACTGATCTTGATGCAATATAGTGAGTTCAGCAGATGCTTTTCCTTAGGCTGTATTATTGCTATACCAAGTATAGCAATCTGGTTTTTACAGCACTAGGCATTACAGAAACTTGCAGATTTTCCTATAGTAAAGTAGAACAAAGGAAAAGAGCCTTGATTTTACAAGTTTGATTTTAAAGGACTGAGAGATCTTAGAATTAAATTTTAAAAGCCAGTTACAGGTTTTTAAACACTGGAAAAAATTTCTAAGCAGCCAAAATGATCATTTAAACTTTTCTTAACATTATGTGTGAACCACTGAGAATATTAATCCGGCTCTATTTAAAAAATACTCTCTGTGGGTCAGTTTAAATGTAAATGTTTATGTAAATTTAACAAGAACTTGAGGATATCTGAACTTTAAAAGCTCTCAGAGCACATAAAAGTCTTCTGCCTAGGTAATTTGTCTAGATAGGTTTGCTGAGACAATGTTCCCTATGGGATGACAGAGGGAAAAAATTACAAAGAACAAGCATCAAACTAATTTTTATTTTACTGTTTTGAACATTAGAAATTAAAGAAATCAGAAACTCTTTGCATATATCCTGCATCTAGCAGTGATCTGTTGCACCCCTATAAATATTGACTTGGTTTCTGAGGATGTTGTTGGCTTAAAAGAACAGTACCTGTCCAGCTGGGTTGGCAGTGCTGTCCAGAATAAATTAAAAAAGACCCCAACACAACAAACAAAACCCATGCCAAGAAAAGAGAAAAAAAATCTCTGAACAAATGTCGATGACTGCTATGTAGGAGGAACTATTCCAGTTATGAATGTAATACTCCTATAACATTAACATAATAGTACTATGGCCGTGGTTTTTTGATCTGGGTATACTGGGGAATTCTGTAAGGAATTCTATTTTTCTGAAATGGTATAGCTTTTGGGAGTTCTGAGATTAGCACTTTCGTGCACATCCACTGCACATGAAACATGCGCTGAAGGCCAAAATAAACCCTTGAGTTGTATTTTTGCGTTCATTTCAGAAAGGACAGACTGATTGGGGCTATTATCCAACCTTGTTTTCTAATTTTTTGGTCAGTCATCATGGTGAATGAGGGGCAATGATCACTTCAGTCCAAGTTGAGTGAAATAAAAAAGAGATTTCTGCCTCCATAAGGCTGGGAAGATCTCAATAAACACAACACGGCAAGGATAGAGGGGGCATATGATGCATCTTCATGGAGAAGACAGAGAATAATCAGTTTCCTCAAGTACAACAGATAGGAGGCACCAACTGGGAACAGCACGAAGTTTCAAAACAAAAGGTAACACTTCTCAGAGTGTACAGATAAAGATCTTTGCCATAAATATTGTGGATGCTGAACTAATTGGGTGAATTCAATAAAGAAAATCCTTCAGGAGCTGTTGAATACAAGGACAGCAGCTCTGGGCCAGAACATCCTGAGCTGGAATTCACTGGAGATTGGAAAATGGCTCTTGAAAAATGTCACTATATGGCTGGTTTTTCCTTATACTCCTGTGGGCAGCTGGTAGTGGCCACTGTTAGAAACACAGTAGCAGGATGGATGAACTTTGCTTTGACTTGGTAGTCATTCTCATGTTACAGAGGTTTTATAGCATGTTTCCAGTATCCGAATTGCCAGTGTTATTCTTGTATTACTGCACTGGAATGTATACTTATTGGAACGCATGTGAACTGGCATGTTTCTTTAGATGGAAAAAAATGGGTGTTGCGGGGGCTTGTTTTGTGTTGTTTCTTTCCCTAAGAATATGCAATGCCATAGACAATACATCTTTGGATGAAAATGAAAAATTAACTGTAATAATGTGCTTTTGTAAAACAAAATTGGGCATATTCTGCACAGCAAACATCTTGTGTTGGAATAAATATCTCTCTGGTGATGTCAATGTGAGAACAAGCACTACAGTGTTGTTGAAGTAATTGGGAGCCACTGCGCGAATGTGCTGGGGAATCCTGCAGAAAGCCTATATATGGTAATTCATCTAGAAAGTTCTCTATTTCTGTTTTTTAAAAGCTTTATGCAGGAGCGTGAATACATTTACCCTCGGGCCTTCCACCAAGCCCCCTGTCCAAGAGGTAGGGAGCACCACCAGCAGGGAGGGGACCTCTGGCCGTGGGGTGGCACAGCAGGAGCACTGGCTCTGAGGCCGGGAGGCAAAACCCCATGTCCTGTTGGGGCTGAAATGCAGTGGGATGTGGTCACCGGCTCTATAGAAGTATGCTGGCATGGGAAGTTTCTTTGTAAATCTAACAGGACAAATAACTCTCCTTTACTTTAAAGTGAAACGAAACTCTGGAAGATAACTTTTTTTCCTCCAAGTTTAAGCTAACATCTGGAAAAAAATCAAGCTAACTTCAACAATTCTCTTTTTTTAGAGAAGTTGCCTTACAGCAACTTGTTATGATGACACGAGTAACACAAAATTGTCTTTGCAGTCACTGAAGTTAGTACAATATGGGGTAAATACGGTACAATGAGCCTTAAATTATAATCTCAGTCAGATGAAATATATTTTTGTACACTGGAGTTCACAATTTTCTCTGCTGACACCTCTACAGGTTCTCCCTAGCACCCACCATCTCATCCTCCAGCCTTTGGGTCCTCTAGGTCAGTTCCACCCTCTCTTCCACCATCCTGTTTTATTTTGGGCACGTGACAAGTCAGAGCTCAGATGGAATCTGTTTCTCAACATTATTTTTTTAATAAAAATTAATAGCAGCAGCAATAACGAGGCAGAAGGAATAATAACGTGCCAGTATACAATCATACTGCAAATGGTTTGAGCCACTAAAATGTTCCAGGTCCTCTGTGGCCAATTGAAAAGACCTGGATGGAGGAGGAAAAAACAATTGTATTCTGCCAGGAGAAGCTGTTAAATTCCTGTGAGTGAATGTGGTCCTGACTTAATTACCACTTCCAAGAGCCTATTTATAGTTGTCTGGGAAAGCACTTAAGTGAAATAGGCTTAAGTTTGCAAATGGAATAAGTGGGTGAGTGCTCCCAGTGAAGACAGAGATGAGAGAGTGGCGACTGTGGAGTAACTACCCCCTACCCTCTCAAGCCCTTCGGTGGGACGTTAGAGCAGGAGTTTTATATCGACTGAACTAGCTTGATGACTCATCGGATCCCTACAGAGAATTTAAAAAATCTAAAATTTTAAATGTTGTGCAATTTATGCACAGCACTTCATGATGAGCTTCAGACTTTAAGGTTGACTGGGACAGAATGTACCACAGGAAAAAATGAAAAAAAATCTTGTGTCTCTGTGGGAAAAAAATTTAGAAACTTTTCATAATTACAAACATCCTAAATGTTTTGATAGATAAAATGCCAAATCTGGGCATTTAAAGGGCTGGCAAGCTGGGATGTAGCATGAAGAATGGGATTTGTCCAGGGAAACGCGGTCAGTGGGATTTCACGCGTACGAGCACTTACACTGTTCAAAGCAAATACTACTGACAGCTGATAAATAAGTCGAGTGAAATGTTATATTAGGAATGATAATGAGAAATTCACATTCCCTTTATCCCTGGCCTTTTAGAGACGAATGAGTAGGTGCCATGAAATGGAGGATTAGAAGGGGATAGGCAAGCTAGATGGAAGCAGGCCTGCACACTCAGAGGAACTGATCTGTATTTAAATCTATTGCTACAGTTATTTAATATCTAACTTCTGTATATTTCATAACTTTTCCGTTTGCAGCTAATACAGTCTCATTAAGCTGTGAAGCCGAGAGGAGCATATCTTACTGTTTCGACATAATTTAGTTTCTTTAAAATTTTCTGTTCACTAACTCCACCTACATGCCGTGTATTACATCAGTGTCATAAATTAAGAATTTTGGCATGCCACGGAATTTCAAATGTGCATTATACAAGCACGTTATGTACATATTTCAGTGTTTTATGGACATAATGATATGAGAGCAAATACCTGTGCATACATTTCACTGCAGTGAGTATGTGAGCGCTTGATTCACATTCATTCAAAGGTTACCCACACCCTTAACACTTGAGCTAAAAATGCTGTAAGGCATTACTCTCTTCGTGCGCCCAGATGTACTGTCCTCTTTGTCATCTACCTCACGTGCCATGCATGCGTACTATGCACTATGGCAATGCAACCCTTTATGCTATTTCCCTACCAGGAAGTGAAGCACTAAACAATAGCTTGTTATTATTTCCTTGGCTGGATGTGGACTACTGACTCAAAGATTGTGACTACAGACCTTCCATGGTCCATTTAATTGGAATTACTATGAAGAAAAGAAGCCGGGGTGGGGAGGGGGATGGGGGGAAATCAGTGACTGCAAAAGGCTTGTAGGATTACTTCTTTTCTCAGATGGACTTGTTGCTGCAGAATAATAAATAAATAATAACTAACTAAATCTTTCTTTGTAGAAACACCTCCTGATAAAACACTCTTGTTTGTGAAATCTTTCAGTTACACCTCATGTTAAGTTCAGGCTTATCCTCCGTGTTGGCTTTTTTTCCCTCACTGATTTGGGATTTTCAGTCTATTTTCTATGTGGAAATACCCTGCCTCAAGAATATCAGACCTGCTCAGTGTGTAGAGGGAAAGACTTGCTTCCTTAACCTGCATGCAGACACAGCTCCCTCCTCTGTCTCCCATCCTGAAATCTCAGTGATTTTACATTTCTGCTTCACGTCTCAGCACCCTTCACATCTGTAGTTGAGCCAGAGAATGATCATTGACAGACCTTCTATTCCTAGAGCCCTGCTCTTGGCTGCTGACAGCAAGGGAAAGTTGAGGGTTTGCCACTCTTTAGTTCCTCTGAAGTAGGTGACCATTGATCACACTTCCTACTACACACCATATCTCTCCATGCTGCCTATTATGCCATCACTGAATCCCTATGTAATCCATAGGGACTGTTGCTTGTGTAGTTCCCCTTTCATGCCATCTTCATCACTACCTTTACGGAAGGGCCAATGTCCCATCTTATTTCACATATTTAAATCCAAGACCCCAGAGATCTCTCCTTTGCCCAGTGACCCTCTGAAAGAACTTCAGACACCGCACCAGCCTGCGGCTGCAAAAGCAGAGCAGCCAGCATGGTTTCCACCCTGCTGGAGGATGGTCGAATCTTTGTACAGCAGCCCAAGAAGAGCGTTCCACCGAGTCAGATTTCTCTGCAGTGAAGCAATTCAACCAGCTAATAGGTTGTCACAGGCAGTGTGTGGATTTATTTGGTTTGGAGGAATGTGTACATGTCTATATGTATGCACATCTATCTCGATCTCTAATTTATGTTTGCATTTATATTTCTATTTTTACATATGTATGTCTGTGTGTGGTGAACAGAAGAGACCTGAGGGGACAGAGATAATATGTCCCAGTCTCTTCTGAGCCTTTTACTCTGTTGGATATGGGAAAAGCAGCAAGCCCCAGCTCGCAGGATGAGTGTGATAGCTCGCCATCAGAAAGACAATTATGATGAAGGAGCCTTCACTCTGCCACTCCAGAAGACATCTATGATCACAGAGAAGTGATAATTTCCAGTTAGGTGTGAAGACAGTATAAAGGTCCCACACACATTGTAAGATCTGGGAAATGGGAAATAAATTGCAAGTGCCCACAACCAGAAGATGAAGATGATTACACAGAATGAGAGAGCAGTTCTGACTAGCAATTGTGAGAAAGACGTGGAGTGCCAAAATTAGGTTTTGATTTTTATGCAGAATTAAAGTCTTTTCCTGTGAACAGTAAGAAAGTTGGAACTTGTTATCTGCAACCTACAGTGGGAAGTACTATGTTTTCTATGTATCTATGTTTTCTATGGAAAATGTTGTGATATCAATTATGGACATGGGTATAAGGGCGGGTATAACAGAGATGTGTAGGTAGAAACTGAGATTATAAACACTGAAGATGGCAAGGGAAAGTACATGAAGAAAAGCTGCTTGTGTAATTTTGAGTTAATGGGAATAGGTGTGCCTGAGGAATGAGTGAACGTGTGAGCAATGCTTGTGGGTGGAAAAATATGGAAGAAAAGGAAAACAGGGCTGGAATGGAGGTGTGTGAAATACATGAGAATCAAGATGTGTATTATGTATATATGGAGGAGATAGAAGTGAGAGAGGGGACTGATATAAACTTACAAAGTTATACCTTTATATGACATATGCTATATTGGCATTTGTGCAGATTGATTAAAATATGTACCATGAGCATTTAGTTTCCTCTGGCAGGCTTTGGTCTTTTCTAAGTCACAATCTTCCATATTCTTATCTGTTCCATACTATGCAGGTCGTCTTTGTTTGGCCAGAGGGGTTTCTTCCTGGAACCCAAAACAGAGAGATGCTGTGTTGCGCCAGGTTCTCCATCCCTTTCTCTCCCTTTACCCTAATGAAGCATGACAGCCATTGAAGAGGAAGGAAAAGAAAAGGGAGTGAGCAGCTACGCAGGCTCGGGAGGGTTTCATTGCAGGGTAAGGATGGCACAGAACGCATTGCAAATTAGTGCCTTGGCAGGAAAACTGCAGTGACTTTTTCAGGTTCTCCTCTTCTTGCCTTTTCATGTTGCTCAAAAATAATCCTTGGCGCCTGAATGCTTTGTTCATTTCCTCCCAAGGAACAGGCAGAAGGGTGAGGTAACATCCGAGGAAGGGTACCATTCTGGCCTGAAAAATAATTGAGAGTTCCTGCCTGGCATCTTGGCATGAGCATGCCGCAGACAGAGGGAGTTCCTATTCTCGTGAGGCAACTGCTAGCCCTATCATTTCCTACTGCTTACTGTAGGCAGCTCTGTGCACAGTTGGCTGGATTCTTGGAATCAGGTTTTTCAACACCTTTATTCATGAGCAGTTAAGAAGCTTCAGCTCCTAACTGAGGCTAACGACTTTTCTAAACACAGAGAGCCTAAATCTGGAGTCCAGGATAATTTTAAATATGAAGTTTTTAGGACCTGTTCTCATGTTTAGCCCTGAAACTTTGCCCAGGCAGAATCTAAGGAATTTTTTTCAAGTTTGTTTAAGATGTAGGGAGATGTAACCTACCAGTTGCGGAAGCAGCTACAGTGCACCTGAAAATCTCGGACCTGTCCTTTACATAGGAGCATATGCATTTTCAACTGCATTTATAATGGATCCATGAGATCCAGGCCCCACTGGACATACAGCTCATGTTTTACAGGGAACATGTGCATCATAATTCTGCCTGAGAAACCACAGCTCAGCCAAGTCCTTTTCTGGCTCTAACCAGGAGCAATTTGCCAAACTTAAGACAAGAATTTAGTTGAAGGGCTACGAGCTGCACGAAATGTTCCACACTCAATCCCGTCATTTCCCCTCTTGCCCACTGCTGTGTTGAGCTCCCTCCCCACCCCCATTTGAAATCTTTTTGCTGTCTCCACGGTCAGTCCCACACTGTTTCTGCAACCTCCCATCTACGAGTTCTTCGCTGAAGCTTGACCCTCTCTTGAGACTCTGGGGACTGATGAGGAAGAACCAGCCCATGTTGGAGGGCGATGCTGCACGTATCCTCAGCAGGGCTAATTAGTCGTGGTGGATTATTATTGCAACCTGGCTCTGCTGCTTCCAGGTATTATGAACTAGTCCGGTGTCTTGGCATGGTGCTGTGCTGTGCAGGCATTGTGCTAGGGTAATTGCTGCAAGGACATTAAAAGCAATGAAGGGAGAGTTGAGCTGCGGTGTACAGAGGACAGTTTGGGTTTTTTTAAACATGAAAATTCAATGTCCCAAAACTTTGTTAACATAGACCTCGGTCATTTGAGAATGCCTACCTCTGCTAAATTAAACCTCTGAAAACCTGGGAGACTATACTTAAAATAATAGAAAAATACTGGGCTCCTACCGTGCCTTAACTCTGCCCGCTTTGAAATACGCCTCAAAAACATTGTAACACACAAGCAGTACCTTGCTCCTGGAAATACTGCTGAACACCCAGGACCACATGAGGCAGTGGAACACCCAATCTTTGCTGAAGCAAAACCCCTGTTCAGATGAGCTGATCCAAACATAAGCTGTCATGCTTTGAAAGGTCAAATCTACAACCTCGCGTTTGCTAAATTTTACACCTTTAGCACATTTTTAATCTACTTCACCGCTGCCCTCAGAGCTTCGTACACATCTCTGCTTTCATCACTAACCCCATGTTTTACTCTCCCGTCACATCTCGCTGCTGACAACAGCCCTGGTAAGGAGACTCCAGTCCACTCCTATTGAAATAAACTATGAAACACAGGTAAAATAACTGATGTGTCCTGTCATCTCCACTGCCTCTGTCATGCACTGCTCTGTTCATTGACAACGAATGGTTTGGTGAGGGCAGTAGGAATAAGAGAAAGGCCCAAGGAGTCAGGAGCTAAAGTCCTCTAATTTCCTGCATTTATAACCACACTGCAGCAATTAGTGTTCATAGAGCTGTAACTTAAAAGAGGGAATGCAACTGGAACTGCAATATAATCCCTGGCAGGGTACTGCCAATTTCAGGAGGCTGAGTTAAGGTTGTTTGAGAATGTATTTTTAACTCCTTTCCTAGTTTTCAGAGTTTAGCCTGCCATTACCTTAACTCTTTATTTCCAGATTTTCAAACATTTAGCTGAAGTCAGTGTCCTGGATAGGCATGGAGTACCACAGGCCAACTTTACCTCTGTTCCAACTAAGTTTTGGGAAATTTAATTCTAGGTGGCAATGGGAAGTCTGCGCTGCGGTCTCCGGCTGGCTCAGGTCAAATCAGATGCAGCCGCTTTCTGGGACCAGGCTGAGATGCCAGGCGAGCCGCGTGTGTAATCTTCTGCCATCCGTTATCCCAAGCACCGATACAGCACGACCGCTGTGACTCCCGTGGTCTTCAACGCCTCCCCTCCATCACCTTCCCTGTCTCTGCGGCCGACCTCCGTCCCTTTCCCCACATCCCTGCCCACATTCCCGATTGCTCAGCCACCCCCGAGGCGTTTTGGGTGGGCCAGCGCCGGCCATGGCTCCCTTTTCCCTTCGCCCTCCCCTACGGGCCGTGGCGGAGCACAGGCCCCGGGGCGGGACAGGCCGGGCCTCGGCGGGGCCGCAGCCACCTTCCCCCGGGCCGGGGCCCAGGCCGGAGGGCTACCGCCCTCTCTCCGTAGCCGACGTGTCTGGGTTTGGGCCCGGCTTCCGCGGCGCGGGGTGCGGCCG